>JAGKTI010017526.1:0-18435 GCA_018397915.1 Birgus latro
CTGCAAAAATATCAATAAATGCTTCTCAAAATATGTTCGCAAGCATGGACCACAATAGTATCAAGTCATCCAAAAATATTCATATCTGTAAAGTTCGTACGCACAGACCATAAAAATATTTAAGGCTTCTCAAAAAATGCTCACCTCTTTACATGTCCGTAAGCACTGACCGCAAAAATATCAGTAACGGCTTCTCCAGAAGGGGTTCGTATCTTATCTTAAGTTCGTACGCACAGACCACAAAATATAAATCTCAAGAAAGGGTTCGTATCTATATATGCTACTCAGAGAAGATTTGTATATTAACAGACCATAAAGATATTACTAATGATAAAAAGTGTTGGTAATAAGGTTGGTAAGGTTGGCAGCAACTGTACACATCGCCATAACATGAAGAGGTTAATAAGAATATAGCCCTATGTCTCCCCAGTGTGACTCCCAATCAGTTATGCTATACAGGACTTCAAGAATAATTATCCACAAATTACTTCTATTAATATGGAGGGTTACTGATTATTCCTCCTAATATTCACTGTTTTAAATGATAATATTCTGATGCAAATTTATACAGAGCAATTCCTTGTGATAATTCTCATCTATGTTGCACAATATCTCAACTTTTGACTATATTTGTGGGAAACTGGCAATTTAGCTTTCTATATGCACTTGTGGAATTTTAACAAGCTTGTATTTAATTAGAGAAATGAATAAAGAAGAAAATGTCTAGAGTATATGGCAATTTAGCTTTCTACAGATACACAGGGAATCTTAGCTGTCAATTCTTCCTTATGCAATTGTCACAGCTTTATATATCTCAAATTTACTGAGGATCTGATTATGATTTAATTACCGAAAAGCACTAAAAAGGCTACTTGTGATTTAACATTAATACAAATGAGTCTTAATTACAAGAAACTCTAATGTTACTTTATCACAGTATTAGTTGCCTTTATTCACTGTAGACTTAGATGAAAATCAGACCTATTAAAGGACTTATTAAGAACTTTATATAGTACGAAATGAGACTTATGACAAGCAATTTCTGTGAGCTGTACTGCATTAATTACTGATATGTATTAACCGAGTAATTCTGATGTTACTATTCCTCTATTAACTTATTTACTGTTATTTCATTTACTTCCTGGTATTATCATTTATTACCATTGCTCATTTCTTTATATAGTAACCAAGGAGACTCATCACAAGGAATTTCCATCTCTTATCCTTCCATCAATTATTTTTTCTTAATTCTTTACAAGACTCATCACAAGGAATTTCCATCACTTATCCTTCCTCCATTTATTCCTATTTTATTTTGTTACTATGGAGTTTATATAGTAACCAAGGAGACTCATCACAAGTAATGTCCATCTGTTATCCTTGTTGCATAACTGACTTGTAGTCTGGGGTCAGGCTGTCCCTAACATTAACCACTTTAAGCACAGCAGTGATTTTATATGTACTCTTGCTGCCTTCACACAAATTTACTCACATCAGAGGCTTTATCAAACTAGATGAGTTAGTTTTGTTAAAGATATACTGGAAAACTGAGTCAAAATCTGTTTCTGCCTTTTGAACTGAAACTCTAGAGTGATTTAAGTAACAGTGAAGGTTTAAGTCATCAAAAACTGTGACTGAGCCAAGAGACTACATGCCGTATCGGACAATTTAGGGCCATACATGATATACTGAAAAATTACGTTAAAATCTGTACAGGTTATGCACACAGAAGCTACAGCGAAAAATTATGTTAAAATCTGTTGGTGCTTTTCAAACTGAGACTTTCAGTTCAAACTATACACTTATAACAGCTTCATATCATCATCATGCCTGCACACACTAGCCCTGGTTACCAAATGGCAGCTCTCCACACTGCTCAATTTCTAGCAGCCTGGTTTCCTGTAAGCCAGGAAACCATTTACAATGCTGGGTGGTAACCATATAACCATCCCATGTGTGTTTCCTGTGTCAGCAAATGGGCTGGTGGAGGGTTAGTGCCCCTCCCTGTAAAACAACTAACTCAAAAACAAACAGCCAACCCTTAGGGGGCACCTGGCTAAAGACAGATAATCCCTCTAGTCAATTTCATCCTGCTGCTCAGTCTCTAGCAGCCTCTCTAATCAGTCCCTTTTCCCTGAGGTCACATCTTTTTCAGTCAGCCTTTTGCAATCCTACCCTTTCTACTACCACCCTGATGAGTTAATTTAATGGAAGGCAGTAAGAGTAATAAAATAAAATATCACTGGAATAAAGTGGTTAATACAGAGTGGCAGGAGAGTCACTTTACACTGAATACTCTACTAACTCTTACTAATAAAGCATGCATAAATATAGCACTGAATCTGCACACACAATAAATACAGTGAAAGGCTAGTATTTAGTCAGCCTGTAACCATATAAGCATCACACACTTTTCATTACTTTTATTTTTACTATGGACATGTAATCATATCATTAAACTGAAGATCTTTTAGAAGTGTGTGTGTGTGTGTGTGTTTTTTTTATTTATTTTTTTTTTTAAAGGGGGGTGTAAAGGTGGACAGAGCTCATAATCATACTTCATATATTTATTTCCTCTTAATAAATTGCAATAATAATAATAATAATAATGTAACGATGTCATAAGCAAAGGGAAATACATACTGAGGAGGACAGTATCAGAGTTAACCATTTAAAATATTCTGAGGGAGTGAGAGTATCAGTTGAATATTTCATTCGGGAGTCGGTGGAAAAGATTGAGAGGCAAAGCGAAAAAACAGGGAGCAGACTGAAAAGATTGAGAGTTGATTGAAAAAATTGGGAGTTGCTTGCAAAAACAGGGAGGCAACTGAAAAGATAGGGAGCTGATTGCAAAGATATGGGAGTGTGATGGGAGGTGGGTGCGTATATTTTGGGTCTGGTACAAGGTGGGGGTGTACACCTTAGCTACTTCACTGTTTATTGTGTGTGTTGGTAAGTGCTAAATGTTACACTACATCAACTATTACATCCACATACAGTACACCCATTGTGTTTATCAGCACCAGTGTCAGCAGCACTTCTTCATGTATAAACTATCCATGTGTAACTATATTAATATAAGTGTTTGTATCCTGTTCATAAAGGCTCCAGCAGTCTTGTATGTGTCAGCCTTGGTCACCTAATGGCAGCTCTCCATGCTGCTTGATCTCTGACAGCCTCCCTATATGAGACCTACTCTGTGCACAGCATGACCCTGCAAGGGCAGTAGCTTGCCTGTGGCTGATGGGTCTGATCAATCAAACAGACTAGGGTAGTATAACAAAATACTAATCTGATATAACTGCTGCCGACCTCTTCCTTCTCCCTTCTCATTCTGTGTCTATCCTCCTCCCTTCTTATTGCTCTCTTATCTTCCTGTCACTTTTCATAGTACTACTCTTCTTTCCACTTCAGGTGGCTCTACACTGAGTGGCAAGCCAATGGTTTCCTATAACTCAGGAAATTATTTACAATGCTCTGTGGTAACCATATAACCAAATATTGGGGTGATGTGAAGTCTGCTGTGGTGTCCTTGTTAAATGAGGAGATGCAATGTGGCTTCCATCTAGGAACCAGATCTCTACACTATTCTACCTCACTGTGGTACAGTGCTGTCAGTTGCAAGGGAATACTGATGCAATGAACTGGACTGCTTGCCTGTGGTTGATCAGTTACAAAGACAACAGCAGTAACACCTAAAAAAGGGTTCTAGTACAGTCAAAATTTAGGGTTGTACTAAGGTCAGAACTATCCTGGTGTTATAATAAACACAGGTACTGTAGTGTAGGTTTGTATAACTCACTCACTATCACTGCTGTGTGTAAAGTGACTTATGCCCACACTGTGTTGGCTAATACCAGGGCTGGCCTAGCAAATTACACAGTTTAACTGGGTGGAAAATGGCCATGCCCCTCACTAGCTTTGAAAACATACCTAAAGAAATGTGTGTGAAATAAGCTTACTAAGAGGTTTGAAGGAAGGAGGTGGAGTGTTTTGGAGAAGGTGGAGAGTCTTGAAGGTATAATAGAGGAGTCTTGAAGGAGACAGAGGAGCTTGAAGGAGCTTTGGAGAAATCTAGAGCACCCTGGAGGCAAGTCTGGATCCTGCAGGAGTCTTCAGAGTCTAAAAGTGGTCCTGGCAGTTTCTGTGGCAGGACATAACACAATCTGTAAATATCACGAGTGTGAGCAAGAAATAAAGAAAAAATAAATAAACTCTATCAATCATTATCCACTCACTTCATGTAGTGATGCCTACTTCTTCCTTCACCTATTTTTGACTGCCTGTCCTTCTCTCTTCCTATTTCTCCCATCTTTCCTGTCACTTTTTAATACTCTTCTTTCCTTTTCAGGTGGCTTTACATTGAGTGACAAGCCTAATGGTTTCCTGTAAACCAGGAAACCATTTACAACACTGGGTGGTAACCATATAACCCAATAACAGGGTGATGTGGAGTCTACTATGATGCCCAAGTTAACTGGATGGGAATGCAAATGTAGCATCCACCCAAGAACCAAACCTCCACACTTTTCCCCACACCCATCCCAAAATCCATATATCTATCACCCAACCTTTTCTGCCAACTGACTTATAAATACATAAATACCTAATATAAAATTCATCCTCTTTTTTCTTATCTATCTATAGCCAGACACCTTAATCCTACAAGGGGTGGCCACCAACAAATCGCCTCCATGTCACCCTGTCCCCTCTCTTTCACTTTCATTCCTATCTATAAATTTGTGTGGGTGGTGGAGAAGATGCCTTCATGTGGTGGCACTGGTATGACTAGGGGGTAGAGCTGCCTGGTTATACAATGTCCCTCACTGCCCCCCCTATCCCCCATAAAAAGGATGGTGGACTATGGAAGCTTTGGCCTGCAGTTCAGAGTTTAAATTTCAAAGGAGCCTGGGCCTACTAAATCTATCCATGCATCTATTATACTGTATATCCATCCATCTATCTATAAAAAATGCATGGGGTTGCAACTATCACTTCTACTAATATATATATCAAGCAACTGAAAAATCACTAAACAGCCTAAAACAAAATGTGAAAAATGACTTCTTACATTTGAGGAAGAGAAATGAGGAGGGGAAGGGGAAAAGGGAGGAGGATGTGATGGTTAAAAAGAAAGAGGAGGAGGGGAGAGAGGGAGGGGGGGGCAGGAGGAGGAGGAGGGACAGGATGAGGAAGGAAGGATGGGTAGAGGAAGATGGAGAGTGAACAGGAGGAGGAGGAAAAGAACTGAGAGAGCTAGCTAGAGGATGAAGGAGAGGGGAGAGAGATAGGGAGACTGGCAGAGGAATTTCGAGAAGGAGGGATAGGGTGAGGAAAATGGAGAGGGAAGAGCTGGAGGAACGAGAACTCCCTGAGAGCCTTAGGAACTGGAGAAGTCTTGAAGGAAGTGGATGAATTTTGCATCTTGGAAGGACGTGTAAGGACAGGATGAAGGACGCGTGAGGAGTCTTGAATCTTCCGAGCCACAAACACCATCCTGTCAAAGAAAAAGGAAGGTTAGAGGAACACGTGTAATTAACAGCTCCTAATTCATCATCATCAAGATCTCTTTTCCCCTGTATACCTGTCATCATCATCATCATCATCATCATCACCTATTTTCCCATACCCTGGCTATTTTCAGATCCTACAGACACCATCCTGGGGAAAAAAAGAAGGAAATTTTAGCTTTTTAAACTAATAACAATAATAATCTCATCATAAATGCCAGGACCAAACTTGCCTAGCCCCAGGTCCTATGCTCCTCTATGGGGCAACATAAGATTAGATGATGATGATGATGATAACTGCCTCATGTCAGCACCTGTACCAATGACAGCTATTTTTAAACCACACCTGTAAAATTCCCTCAACACCCACATGAACCTTGGCTGACACCACCACATCACCACCACCACCCAGTTTAAAAATTCCTCTCCTCCTCTAAAATAAATTCCAGTTGCAAAATTCCCCTATAAACTGAACTACATCCATCTGATAAAAAATACCTAAATAAAAATCATAATAAAAATAATTTTATAATAAATACTGATGTAGTCAGTTTCCTGCAGCTATACGATCCCAGGGCCACCACCACCACAAGGGTACATGAACTGCCAACACCTTTCTGGCATTACAGGACTGACAGAAAAGTTAATACTGTATATGCAAGTGAAAATAACTGACAGAGACCTCAGAGAATTATAGTTATCATTACTTGCATCATTTCATTAATTGCATCATGTATCATCTAATCTACATGTTAATAATGGTGTGCGTTAGGCTGATGAAACAGGAAGAAGATACATGAAGGAAAGTTATCAACAGTGCCAAGTGACATATCCCACACAACTATATATAAATAAATGGATAAACTGAATAAACAGCATGTTTCAGACTATACATGGAAACAATATAAAACAGACTCTGCACCCTCCACTCAATGTCATGTTGTCTTTAGCTGCCTCTACACTAAGTGACGTGCCAAGTAGCATCGTAGGTCACTGGATGATAACCATATAACCAAATATTGGGGTGATGTGATGCCTACTATGGTGACCTTGTTAACTGGGTGGACACACACAAATGTGGTGCTCCTCCAGGAACCAAACCTCCACATTCCTTCCTGCACCTTGCTATGGCATGGTGCTGTCCACAAGGACACACTGGTTCACTGCATGGCATGGCCCTACAGGGGCAGATGCTGCTGAAGTTGATGGATCTGCTCAGCCAGACACACTCTACTACTGTACATTCAGATGGAGCAGATTAGCCCATTACACCACTATGTGTTAATGGATATACCACACAGTTACCACACATCAAGTTTCCTGAGTTACAATAAACCATCTGGCCCATCACTCAAGTGTACAGTTACCTCAAGGTTACACATGTTTAAGGTAATTAGGAATGAAAAATATACATATATGTGTGTCCAATGGAGCCGATAATTTCAAACATCTAGATGAGAAGTTCCCACACCCGACTTTTCCTGGCAATTCCCAAGTTTTGCCTGAAAATCTTTGATGATCCTCCCCTTCTTAACTCCTACAGGGAAGAAACAACCCCCACAACCCCTGAGTCACCTTACATAACTGTAGAGTTTATTTGTTTCCAGTTGGTGGCAAGAAATTTAGCAGTATTTTTTATTTTTTAAAAACAAGCTTTGAGAACATTTCAGAGACCCTGAACTTTTAAGTACCATGATAATTCTTGGAAGGTTAAAATTCTGACCCTATTCCTAAAACAATTAATTAAAAAACAAAAATTGGGCAAATTTGGGCTGTCTGGACATTGCTACTCCTCACCCTGCTTTAGGCTGGGAAAGGAGGTCCGGATGATGATGATGAAAAGTCAGAAAGTATGTACCCATAAAATACATCAATACTATAACCAACCACTCATCAAGAAGGCTGGTCTGACCAGTGTGCTGATAGTTATGGTTTCCTGCCTCCCTTTTACCATTTCTGAATCCTAGGCACATTTAACAAGGCAAATAATGTTATGGGTGTGATCTCAGGAATATGGGACTGAACAGGGAGGCTGCCAGAGATGAAGCAGTGTGGAAAGCTGCCATTAGATGACCAAGGCCAATGTATGCAAACAGGTTGGAGTTTTTACAAATGATACAATAAGCAATACAGTTAACAATACTGACACAAAACCAGAATCACCCCAGCTGGCCACAGACACACTTACACTAATTATAAGAGAGCCAACTGGGAGGCCTTCACAACTGAAACAGAACAACACTTTGAAACATTAAACAGTACATCCATCACAAACATCAACACCGCTGTGCACACTTTCAATACAATTATACAAAACGCAGACAAAAAACACATCCCTAGGGGCAACAGAAAAAGACAACCCCAATTTCACACCAGAAATTCAAACCCTCATCAGACAACGGGACACACTACGACACTCCCGAACACCACATACGCATGACACCATACAACAAATACAAGAACTCAACACTCAAATAAACAATAAAATATCAGAACAGCAAACACTAAATTGGAATAATTATCTCCAAACACTTGATCACAAAACAAACACCAGCAAACTCTACAAAACACTAAACAGAATCACACTCTCCAACAGCAACACTACACAATCACACACTGCCATCACAACAACAGACACCATTCCTTCACACAAACACTCTCATCAATCACTTTTCACATGTCAGCCATCTAAACCCCCATTGTGACGACTGACGTATCATCCGACGTAAGAGACAGTTTCCCACAGACCCAGACTCAGACTTCGCAACTTTCACTTACAACCAGACGAAGCACATCATTAGCAGCCTTAAGCACTCATCTGCCTGAGGAACAAACAACATAAGCAACATACACCTTAAACACATTGGACCACAAGGCATACAAGCACTCACCAACATATCAAACTCCAGCTACTCGCACAACATAATACCCAACATCTGGCAGCATGGCATTATCATCACTATCCCCAAACCCAACAAAGACCCCACATTACCTTCCTCAAACCGCCCCATCACACTCCTCTGCACCCCCTCCAAAGTCACTGAAAGACTGGTAATACAACTAGTTACACCTCACACCCCCCTAGCCCCATCACAACATGGTTTTAGGCCACTACACTCCACAAACACTCTTCCTACAGACCTCACACAGAGAGTTTTTGATGGCATGAATTCAGCTAGGCCACCACACAGAACACTCCTTGTCACACTAGACATTAGTAAAGCTTTTGATTCCATCCCCCGCCACAACCTCACAAACAAAATATTCAACACAAACATGCACAATAACACAAAAAGATGGCCAGCAAACTACTTAGCAGGGAGATATGCACATGTAACTTTTGATAGTCAGTCCTCGAACATCCCAAAAAATTGAAAATTAATCGATTTTTTTCGATTTTTTTTGCATTTTGGGGGTTCGGCAGCCCAGAATATCCGGTTAGTGAGTATGTCCGGTTATTGGACGTCCGGATATTTGAGGGATTACTGTATATATATATATACATACAGTCCTTTACCGCTTCCCACACGATGTTTAGTAGGGGTAGAGGTCACAGGGCCTTCTATAATAGGCGCAAAAGCGGCAGAAATGGAGGGGCGTCATTTCAGCGTGAAGGACAAGAGCAAACTGACTGTATATTGGCAGCAAAGAGTTGAAAATGTCAGCTGCTAATGTATATGCTAAGAAATAAGTCGTAGGAAATCTAGACAATACATAGGTAGTTCCACGTGAATATTTAATATCACTCAGGCTTCTTCCTTCCTTTCTTATATATATTTATATTACAAGAGTAGCTCATACAGCATATTTCACGGGAAAAAAAGCAGGGGAAATTAGCGAACGAGTGCAGGTTGGATGTTGCCAAGTGATAATTAGCCAATTCCAGGTGTATGGCACTATCAATTACCTTCTTTTATAGACAGTAATCCCTCCAATATCCGTTGTAATAGAGCCAAAGGCATGTCCGAATATTGGTTTTGTCCGGATATTGGTCCTGAAGCTCCAGCACTGGTTTTTCATGACCCTAACCTAACCTAACCTAAATCAGAAAACTACCTTCCTACCTCCCTAGTGGACATGTATAGCACTTATTTAGGTCCCTTAGTGGACATGTATAGCACTTATTTGGGTCCCTTTGCACATAAATAATGCACAAATAGCATGAATTTATTGAATTTTAACCAAAAAAATGATGATTTAGGGGTGAGTGAGTCACAGGAGCTCAGAACTTGCCAGCATAGTATAAGTAAGTATCGGACATGGAAATCATCTTTTGTCACATTTTATGCACTAAATTATTGGATACAAAGCATCAAATACAGTAAATGATGTTAACTGCTACCCGAAAAATGGTTAGGTTAGGCTAGGTTAGGTTAGGTTAGGTTAGGTTAGGTTATGACCGGACATGAAATTCACTACTTCAACCTTTTTCATAGCTGGTGCACTTAATAACCATGCATGAAAGAATTAAATTAAAAGCAGGAAATTATGATTAACACAATGTTAGGTTAGGACCGGACATGAAATTCACTGCTTCAACCTTTTTTCTAGCTGTTTTACTTAAGAACCATGCATCGAAAAATTAAATAGCAAGCAGGAAATTATGATTAACATTTAGGGTAATTTTTTAACACATGTACAGCATGATGAAAACAGGTTAGGCATGCAAATCTTAATGGTAACCATAGGTTAGGTTAGGTTAGGACCGGACATGAAATTCACTGCTTCAACCTTTTTTCTAGCTGTTTTACTTAAGAACCATGCATGGAAAAATTAAATAGCAAGCAGGAAATTATGATTAACATTTAGGGTAATTTTTTAACACATGTACAGCATGATGAAAACAGGTTAGGCATGAAAATCTTTATGGTAACCATATGTTAGGTTAGGTTAGGACCGGACATGAAATTAACTGCTTCAACCTTTTTTCTAGCTGTTTTACTTAAGAACCATGCATGGAAAAATTAAATTGCAAGCAGGAAATTATGATTAACATTTAGGGTAATTTCTTAACACATTAACAGCATGATGAAAACAGGTTAAGCATGAAAATCTTTATGGTAACCATAGGTTAAGGTAGGTTAGGACCGGACATGAAATTCACATCTTCCACCTTTTTTCTAGCTGTTTTACTTAAGAACCATGCATGGGAAAATTAAATTGCAAGCAGGAAATTATGATTAACATTTTTGGTAATCTTTTAACACATTTACAGCATGATGAAAACAGGTTAGGCATGAAGTTAGGGTACTTACGAACAAGAAGCTGCCCTCTGATGTAATAACCCACTCTATAATCTCAGACTCTGACAGGAAGACCTTGCACCTGACACGCCTTTCCAATTGAGAATCACCAGCACTTATCACCAACACTTTACACAACGTTTTTTTTTTTTATAACTGGAATCACATCACTTCACTGCACTGTACATAACAGTAAATTCCATCATCTCACACATGATGAAGAAGGTGAAGAGCAGTATCAAGCACTGTAGGAGGTAGGGTATCACCACAAAAGCAATCAATATGGCCACCATTGTCGGAGGTGTTCATGAGTCAGTAACTGAGTGGGTAATGGCGACCGACAGACAGACGCCACGAGTGTAATCATAGCCGATCGGCGCGGGCGGGAAATTCAAATTGACGCGGTCCCAAAAAATTGATTTTTTTTTTCACATTTTTTGGCATTTTGGGGGTTGGGCTGCCCAGAATATCCGAATAGCGAGTATATCTGAGTATTGGACGTCCGAATATTAGAGGGATTACTGTATATATATATTATTTTGCATAAGAATAGGGCATAGGGCTCATTTCAATGGATGAAAACAGTGGAAAAATCCGGGGAAGATTTACTTAGTGCAGAGCGGCTGAGCAGACGACACGAGAGGGTAATGGAGGGGAGGTAGGGAGGGGAGTCTAGAATGGGGAAAAATGGCTAAATTGTCAACAACGGATGGGAGTACTAATGACATTAGCAGCTCTGACTATTGTTGGACATTGGCAGTGCTGATAGATGATACAAGTCACCACCTGAAAGCCCGGGGGAATTAAAAATAACACAGAGTCACTCAAGTGACACCCCGTGGTATGATCCACTGCACCCGACCGTCACAAAAGTGACGACCCGTGGTTAAGGGGTTAGTCACTGCCTGTGACACGTATATTCGTTTGATGAAAGATGTTCTTGCTGGCTTACCTAATGTGTCCTTTTATTTTGATAACATATTCATCCACTCTAAAGACTGGTCAGAACACCTTAACACCCTTTGCCTTGTGCTGGACAGGTTGAGACAACACCATCTCACTGTCAAACCTTCAAAATGCAGATTTGGGGTAGAAACCATCCAATACCTTGGGCTCTGGCTGGATGGTATGTATTTCTGGCCCCTACATGACAAGGTCTCTGCTCTGAGTGACATTGCTTCCCCTACTACTAAGAAACTCTTACGTAGCTTCCTGAGTCTTGTGTCAATCTACAAAGTTTTCATCCTACAGGCCTCCGAATACACCGGCTCCTTGTCAGACCTGCTGGAAAAGACTAGCAGCGAGCATCTCGCTTGGACTGAAGATCTGCGCAGCTGCTTCAACTATCTCAAGTCAACATTGTGTTCTGACCCGATTCTTCGCCTCCCTGATCCTAACCACACGTTTGTTCTACAAACCAACGCCTCCCAAAATGGACTTGGAGCTGTGCTGCTCCAGTATTACAACGACTGTCCTCATCCCACCTCCTATGCAAGAAGAAAGTTACTCGACAAGGAAAAGAGGTACTTGACTATTGAGAGAGAGTGCCTGGCAATCATGCTTGAAATTTTAAGGTCTGACTTATATCTCAGAGGGAAAGAGTTTCTTTTAGAGACAGATCATTGGCCTTTGGTATACTTAGCAACTTTCAGGGGTAAAAATGACCGCCTACTACGATGGTCTTTAAGTTTGCAGGCCTACAAGTTCAGGACTGTCTACATTGCCGGCAAAGATAATTTAGGGGCAGACATTTTAAGTAGGTTACCCTAGGTCTACTAATCTCTTGTATCTACTTTGCAGTAGATTCTTCTTTGAGGGGCAGTGTCAAGGCTTCATTACGACCACTTTGGGAACAGTGCTTCGCTACTTCACGGAGCTGACGTTCGCTCATTATTGACATCACTCCAACCACTATCCCATTCTCTGCTGCTGGCCTGGCATTTCAAACTGCAGATGGTTTGAAGCCCCAATACCACCTCAGGAGTCATTTGGGAGGTTTGTTTGGCTGCAGCCGTCACTTCCTCCACCAGAACACAGCCAGGCTTCCCCACGGCAACACCTCACCTCCTGATACATGCTAGCTGTTCTCTGAAGCACAAGTTCCGTTGGGCTGGAGCTTCTGCCTTCTCGGTTACTGTACAGTAAAACAACCTCGTGCACCAGGTATAATTCACCCCTCTCGCTCTGCTCTACACCCTCTTAGTACTGATAAGTGGTATTAACCTTATTGTGCTTTTGTGGAGAGAGTGTAACGGAGGAGATTACTGTTACGTGCCGGGGAGTTATTTACTTGTTAAGTGTCTTGTTTATATTGTCTTGTATATATTAAAGTTGGGATGATTTTCCCGTTGGTTTGTCTTCCCATTTACTGCCTCCCGAGCACCATATCTCGATACCTGAAGGCAGAGACGAAAATGTGGCTCTCTCGCCCCTCTACCTTCACACAGCTCTAGTTCACATGAATGGAAATCTACCAGACACTACATCACATACATACATCCTTGCCAAGCTGTATATAATGTTGGATTCCCTTCAGGTCAGAAAGGGTTAGAGAAGGCCTGAGAACACAATCAGGATGGAGGCAGGAGACAGGGTCAGCAAGGAGGCTTTGCTGTCACGCTACGTTATGCTGTATATCACAATTCGATATACTGTACCTGTGTACAACAAACTCCATAACCCAAGAGTGGTCTAACTCACCTCGCTGATACACAAAGGAGGAAAGGTGAGAAAGAGAGAGAGAGAGACCTACCTATTCACTCTAGGCAAAAACACAAATTTGAGCCATGCTACATCTCATGACTTTATTCTGGCAGTGCTTCGATGATCTATGATGAACCTCCCTATCTCCCTACATGTACTTTACAGCTATGCTCATCGAGAGCAAGACCAGTGAGAGTTAAGTTGTCATCAGAAAGTGTAGTAACCGATATACAATCAAAGTCTGGCAGTGTTTAAACCAATGCCATTTCCACACCCGATGGAGTTCAATGTTCATATTTGCACTGAAACTTCATCAAGGACTACTCTTTCATCCCACATGCAGTAACTGAAGGTATCAGTCATGCTTTTTGCACAGGACTAATTTTTCCAAAATTTTCCAGGTTCAGCAGTGTAAGATAAGTTAAAAAAAAGTGACACTGCCAGCACTGTGGATGAAATTTTCTCATTTCACTCACTATAGAACAAGAATAAAAGGTACTGTGCATGATTCCCACCCATCCCTCACCTCAATTCACATTCCAGGTGAGTCAGGTAAGTACACAATCAACAGGTAAGTACTGTATCTAAAAAAAAGGCAAGTACAAAACAATGAATGTTTACACATTGAATAAAAATATTAAAAAAAAATCATAATACATGACTAAGAACATTAGGCAGAAGATAGATATGGAGGTAGATTAAATATAGTACTAACAGTAACTGGGCACAACTATGGAGCTACTACTATTGAAGGTAAGAAGGTTAAGAAGGTTAAGTTAGACTGATAGTTGATGAAGAAGATAGTAGGCAGAACATTGTACCAAACTCAGTTTGCAGCTAAAGTTGATCTAAGATGCTGGTAGGTGACTGAAGTAGAAGACAAAATCCTTAATGATCCAGGGCAGGTGGATCCAGACATATGGCAGTAGAATGGTGGGTGGAGTGTAATATCCTTAATGCACTAGTAATCCTTTTGGCTAATTCGTGCATTCCAGTCCAAAGAGTAATTCAAATTCGTTATCCAGGTGAGATCCTAACCTAAAATAACCTAACCAAACATAAAATAACTTATCCTAACCTAAGCTAAAGTAGCCTAACATAACCTAACCCAAAATAACCTAACCAAACCTAAAATAGCCTATCCTAACCTAAGGTAAAATAACCTAACCTAACCTAAAATAACCTAACCAAACATAAACTACCCTAACCTAAGGTAAAACTACCTAACCTAACCTAACCTAGCCTAAAATAACCTAACCAAAGGTAAAATAACCTAACCAAACCAAACCTAAAATAACATATCCTAACCTAAGGTAAAATAACCTAACCTAACCTAACCTAACCTAAAATAACCTAACCAAACATAACCTGCCCTAACCTAAGCTACAATAACCTAACCTAAAATAACCTAACCTAAGCTAAAATAACCTAACCTAAGCTAAAACAACCTAATCAAACCAAAAATAACCTATCCTAACCGAAGCTAAAATAACCTAACCTAAAATAACTTAACCAAACCTAAAACCTATCCTAACTTAAGAGAACCTAACCTAACCAAACCTACAATAACCTACCAAAACCTAAGCTAAAATAACCTAGCCAACCAAAAATAACCTACCCTAACCTTAGCTACAATAATCTAACCTACACTAACCTAAAATAACTTAACTAAACCTAAACTAACGTATCCTACCCTAAGCTTAAATAACCTAATCAAACCTAAAATAACCAAACTCAAACATAATCCTGTTGTCGTCAAGGTTTTGTCTAATATTACTAATTATCCAGCGTTGTGGTGTGGTTGTGGACGTGATAGGAAGCGTTAGGAGAAACACGTTAAGGTGGTTTGGGCATGTGGAGAGGATGGAGAGTGAAAGACTGACAAGGAGGGTGTATGTGAGTGAGGTGGAGGGGGCGAGAGGGAAGAGGAGGCCGAGGATGAGATGGAGGGATGGAGTGGAGAGGTACATGAGTGAGGGAGGTGTGAGTTGGGAGCGGGGTAGTGAAATGGCAGGGGACAGAGCGACATGGAGGCGATTTGTTTGTGGCCACCCTGTGCGGGATTGAGGCGTCTGGCAACAGATAGATAGTTACTAATATTCCCTATTGTGAGTTTTTATCCTCATTTTCTGCGTATCAGTAAACCCTCAGAGACATCAGGCTCGGGGTCTTGGGGGGCGTACCTGTGTTCGACAAGATCATTACGCTCTTAGGCACACAGTGTATAAGAGATACTTGTAAGAACGACAAACTTGCATAAATATCATAAGAAACATGAGGGCTAGCAGGTCCGGTCGTGTTTTGACGCGCTTTTAAACATATTACAATGTTATTGTTAGGGACTCATGCAGATGAGTCCCATGAAGCCAATGAGAATGTACGGCTAGCAAGCCAAACGCTCCCACAAGTTGTCATTGGACGGCGCACCAGCAGCACACCATAACATAGCGAGAAAATAAGTGGCCATGTTTACAATGGGATATTACCCCCTTTATGAAGTGTATGGCATTCCCAGAGCCTCCAAGCTCCGGGGAGAAAATGGAAAAAGTTTTTTTGTTTTTTTTTAATGCAAGGAAGAAGCAACCAAAGGCCATGGGCCCACATACTGTTCCTTCCAAGAAAAAGCAAAAACAATACAAAAGAGAGCCAAATTCAAGATCCATTCATTTCGAGATGCCTGGACACACTGCGTTTGAAAGACTGGAGATCATAGGAAGTAGGGAATACAAAGAAAGTAAGACAGTTCCAGAGTTGACAAGTTGCATAAATGAAGGACTGGGAGTTACGGTTAACTCTTGCATTAGAGAGTTGAACAGAAAAGGGATGAGAGTTTGTTGCTAGACGGGTACTACGTGCGCGTCGTAGAGGTGGAGGGATGCAAGCAAACAATTCAGAGGAACAGTGACTGTTGAAGTAGCGATAGAGATAAAGATGCAACAGTGAAGCGAAGAGACAGAGGTTGAAGGGAATCAGTAGGAGGAGAAGAGTTAATAAGACGAAAAGCCTTTGACTCCACCCTACTGAGAAGAGCTGCATGTGGGGAGCCTCCCCATGTATGAGAGTTGTACTCCATACACGAGCGAATAAAACCCGTGTACAAGGTCAACAACTGTGCAGGGGTAAAGAAAGTTCGAAGTCAGCTTAGCACACCCAATCTCTTGGATGCAGATTTCACAAGAGATATAATATGTTCTTTCCAAGACAAATCCCGAGAGAATGAAACCCCAAGCATGTTCAAGGATGATGCAGGACTGAGCTGTACATTACTAAACATCAGTGGGTCACCCTGAGGAAGATTTTGTCGGGTTGATAAGTGTAAGAACTGAGTTTCTGATGCATTAAAAATAACAAGATTATTTTTACCCTAGTCAGGGATATGAGCCAAGTCAGACATTAGATGTGCCATAGCCTCATCCCTTTTTTGTTGAAGTAACTGCTGAGTTGGAAGTTGCGAAAACTGAATGGAAAGGTGAAGGGTCGAGTCATCAGCGTATGAATGGATAGGGTTAGATGTACAGCTTAGAAGGTCATTGATAAATAAAAGGAAGAGAGTTGGTGATAGGACAGAGCCCTGAGGAACACCACTGTTGATAGATATAGGAGAAGAACGATGGCCATCTACAACAGCGGCAACAGAACGACCAGAAAGGAAGCTAGAGATGAAGGCACAGATAGAAGGATGGACACCATAGAAGGGCAGTTTGGAAATTAAAGATTTACGCCAGACTCGATCGAAAGCCTTTGAGATGTCAAGTGCAATGGCAAAGCTTTCGCCAAAGTCCCGAAAGGAGGATGACCAGGAGTCTGAAAGGTAGGTGAGAAGATCACCAGTGGAGTGTCCCTGATGGAACCCATACTGACAATCAGAAAGAAGGCTGTGACAGGAAAGACGCTTTAAGATTTTTCTGTTAAGAACGGACTCAAAAACTTCTGACACACAGAATGTTAAAGCAACTGGACGATAGTAAGAGGGTTGGGAATGGTCACCCTTCTTTGGGACTGCCTGAATGAGAGCAAACTTCCAGCAAGAAAGGTACAAGTTGATAGACAAAGGGGAAAGAGTTTACCTAGGCAGGGTGTAAGCACAGAAGCACAGTTTTTGAGGACAACAGGAGGGACTCCATCAGGCCCATATGCCTTGTTAGTACTGAGGCCAGTGATGGCAGAAAATACATCAGCTGAAGAAATTTTAATGTCAGTCATGAGGAAGTCAGAGGGGGGAAGTGATGGAGGAACAGCACTGGAATCGTCTAAGGTGGAATTGGAGGAGAAAGTCTAAGCGAAGAGATCTGCTTTATCAGTAGAAGAAACAGCTATAGAGCCATCAGGGTAGAAAAGAGGAGGGAAGGATGATGAGGTAAAGTTGTTAGAAAGGTTTTTGGCAAGATGCCAGAAGAAGCGAGAAGAATTCGAGTTGGAGAGCTGAGAACATTTAGCACGGATGAAATCATTTTTAGCAGAGCGAAGAACAGACTTAGCACGATTCCGGGCAGAAATATATAAAATACGCGATTCAGGGGTGGGTTGACCCTGGTACCTTTTACAGGCCCTCTCCTTGTTGCAGACAGCATTAGAACAAGCATGATTAAACCAAGGCTTTCTTGCATTAGTAAGAGGATATGAGAAAGGAATGTATGCTTCCATGCCCGAGAGAATAACCTCCGTAATGCGCAAGGCACACCCAGATGGCTCTTAGCCATGGAAGCAATAATCATTCCAAGGAAAATCAAAGAAATATTGCCTGAGGGCCTCCCAATCTGCAGGTCCAAAGTGCCACAGGCGGCGTTTCTTTGGAGCGATAGGACAGGTTAAGGTAATAAGGTTATGATCGGAGGACTCTCGACCTTATGATTCATGTCAGATGGGTACCAAATCCATACTAGGGTAAAGAAGAAGGGAGAATAAAGTGATATATGCAGGAAATTGAACTTCTCCAAAAATGGCGCTTGGTCCCCTTTCGACATACGCTCCTCATATAT
>JAGKTI010017527.1:0-18435 GCA_018397915.1 Birgus latro
CCTTGCAGTGGTCCATCCCAGACAGACACACATTTGGTCTAGCCAAGAGTGAGAGAGAGATCTGACTCAGCGTTTTTAAGATCTAGCAGTGGGGATATATAGAGCGGGGGTACAATACTACCCCGGGTAACTGAGATGGTGTCTCCTGACACAAGAGAGGAGTTATATGGAGGTTTGTCCATATTACTACGGTAGGTGGGATCTTTGTACAAGGAATAATTATGATATAGGGGTTCAAGGGAGGACATGGCCATGTCTAAGGGAAGTAATCTAGTAACATGTAAGGTAAAAATGGATATACAGTATACAGTATACTGTATACATACATGTCTATATAAGATACACAAATATTATTATGATGAAGGCTATTAGACAGAGAAATGCAGTCTGTCTTTTTGGTGACATTAAGTACGGATGTGTTTCCATTAAGTCTCTTACAAATAATGGTCATTGTTAGGTATACACTTTTAACTCTTTTCTAAATAGTTTTCACAGTTTTCTACTTTTCTTATATTTTTTGTTTTTCAGTTAGTCTTTGTAGTTCACACTGTACTGTATCTGAGTAATGCCTTCATTTGCTGTTGGTACTCTTTCAGTTCACAGTTTGTATCTTAATCAGTTAGCACTGGTAGTCACTAAATGTGAGAGCACTAAGTACGGGTAGCTTCAACATCCTGTGGAGGCCGTACTATTCCTGTTGCGATACTGATTTCTTGGAGTCTGCGTTCCATCTTCCTGACACAACAGTGCACTGCACAGACCATGAGTATGAATCCTACCAAAGAGATAGCCGCTGGGGGAAACACAACTGTTGGATGTACCCATGAACAGCTGAAGGCTACAGAAAATTGATCCATAATGAAGTCACTGTCGTTGAGGAATGTTAGCATACGCAAGTAGTAGTAGTGGTTGCTGTTCCCTAGGCAGTCTGGCCAAACAGCCCCAAGTCCCTAAGGAAGGCCATGGCTGAGACCGGGCTTTCCCAAAGAGCTTTCAAGGAGTGTATGTTGTGTTATTGGCGTAGGTGATTGTGAGCAATGCAGTCTTCCAAGATGTGCTTAATAGTATGGGGTGCTGTGTTACATCCTGAACAGGCAGCAGCGATGGAGTCATCCAGCCTCTTCTGGTAACTTAAGACGGCTGGATGATGCCCACATCTCAGACTGGCCAGGTGGACCCTGTCCTCATGAGGGAGATAGCATTCAGAAGGATGGATATCAGGAGGCCGTGCATGCAGCTGTGTGCTGCCTTTAAGTGACTGAATGGATGGCTAGTGATCTGAGTATGAATATGCTTCTGGAAGCTGGTCTGAGGTGGGCAGGGGGGAAGAGATGATAGTATTTGTGTATGATATTGTGTGCTGGGTGTTGTTTTGATGTTCCCTGGTGTGTGTGGATATGCTGCCATGTAGTGTAGTGGATGTTGTGGGTTTGTGGAGGCAGCAGCGAGTATCTGGGTGCCTCTCGTGTCTAAATGATCCTTGACTTTGAGGACTTTGGTTTCTTGGTGTAGGTGGTCTGCAGGTGTAGTAGCCGTGCAGCCTGCGATTATTTTTAGGACCTTATTCTGTATGGTCTGAAGAGTGTTATAGTGTGTTTTAGTTAGGTTAGGAGCCCAAGCAGGGTTTGCAGAACATATATATTGTTTGTATACTGTGATGGTGGTCTTTGTTGTGTCCAAATGTTGTATGGGCAAGTGACTTCAAGGCATTGAGTCTAGGTGTTAATTTATTTTTGATGTTTCCGATGTGTTGTTTTAATGACATTGATGTATTGTATGTTACACCAAGGATTTTGGGTGTATGTGTGTGTGGTAGGGGAGTGTTGTCTATGGTGAGGTGTTCTGCTGTCCAGTTTGTGAGAAAGGTCACTGTAGATTTGGCTGGGGCTTTGTGGTGAATCATTTGCATAGTGTGTTGAGGTAAGGTTGGAGGATGTGTGTGGCTGTGTTTGCATTTTGGTGTGTCCATGTAAGTGTTATGTCATCTGCATACGAAGCTATGTGTATCTGTGAGGTGTGGGATGTGGGTATGTCTTACATGTATAGGTTAAAGAGTGTAGGGAAGTTGGGGGAGGTGATGGTAATGTTAACATAAGTCATGTCGACTGGTTGGAAGATGTCATAAGAGTGTTTACGGACTGCTTGGTGTTAACGAGTGGCGTAAGTGATGACTGACTCTGATTTGATGGTACAATAGTCTGGTGCTTTGCAGAGACCACTAGCAGGGATGGAACGGACAGAAGAACCAGGACACATGATGGTGACAGAGATGAGGGCAGTAAAGAAGAAGTACTGGATGTGGTTGAGGTGAGCATGGTGGACTGGGAGTTCTGGAGCCAGGACAAAGGAACAGGCTGAGTGTGTGGAATGGTTGCGAACTAAGGCAGATTTACAGGGTGTAGCACTGCTAGGGAAGATAGCCAGAAGATGGGCAGCACAAAGACAAGAGGTAGGGGTAAGGGAGGAACATTTCTAGAGGTCCATGTAAGAGAGGAAGGCAACGGAGAGATGATCATGGGAGAGGAAATATTCTGAAGGAACAGAGACTTGCAATAAGAAGCTGTTGTACCAGAAGGGAAAAGGAATGATGTGGAAAAGTTGAAGGTGATGGCAGAACGTAGAGGAATATGGATGACGACATACTTGGTGAGAAGAGTGGCCTCGAGTACTGGATAGCAGCATTCTAGAGAGGAGTAGGAAAGTACTGGGGACAGACTGAAAGTAGAGTGAGCCCATTCTAGTACAGAATGGAAAGCTGAGGTACTATGTCTGCAGTGACACGTCCATCAATAGCATCGACTAGGATACGAACCAAGGTGGAGACTTGAGAGAGCAGAGAGTCAATGGCAAGTTGGAGATTATCCATGTTTAGTGTGAGGTAGAAGAACTGAGAAATAATGTTGAGATCTGAGAGATATTGTTTTAAGATTTCGGTGAAGTTGTTCAGGGTGTAAGTTACTTCATTTAGGTAGGCTGTAATCTTCTGTAACAAGGTGTGTTGGACCTTGATGACTTGGCGTTGAAAATCTAGGGATGAAGCTAAATGAGCTAGATCAGATTTGATGCCAGAAAGATCACGAGCCGTAGCAACGCCAAACAAGCCACTAAGGATTTCACCTCCGAAGTCAGAGAGCCCTCGTTTCACACGAGAATGACCTATGGGTGTCTGAATGGAAAATGTGTCATTGAGTCTAGCGAACTTGTCATTTATGTATTGCAACTGCCAGGAGAGTGGTAGGAAAAGATGGTACACATACTGATTCGGGTTGTGTTTCCTCATGATGGCTGAGAGATGGGTCTTGATTTTGTCTAGCTGGTGCGTGAAGGCAGGTAGGGCGATGGCTACATCAACCAGGGGCGCAAGATCATAGCGCAGGGAGACTACATCCTCGATCAGCATTACCTCGCCTCCCGAGCCGACCAAGGCCCCGGGACGTACTCCACCACTGTCCTCACCCAACCCAGACCCAAGGAGGGTCAGCACTGCTAGTAGGTAGACCGCTAACATCGTACCTCGAAAATAAGGGTAGAATTAATGGGAGAGGTCCTGGAGATGCTGATGGGCGGAACGCAGCTTGGATCGATACTAATTGGTTGATGGATAAGGAGATGGAGGAGACTGATGGGTAGGTGGAGATGGGGTAGATTGAGGGATTTGTGGAGTAGGAGGGGTAGCGGTAGGTTGTGCAAAGTGACTCATCCAACAATAGGCCTCGTGGTGCATGCTTTAGATCATCTGCATGGACCCATTTGGTATCTTTAGTGGAGAGGTCTTGTATGTGAAATTTGTTACCCTGTTGAGTAAGCACACAGTGGGGACCCGTAAATTTGTCATCCAATTTAGAGGTGCGCTGATGGATTGTTTGGAAGTTTGCCAATTTTACTTTTACATAATCATCCATGTTATAGATGTGGTCTGGCTTTGAGGATAACAGGGAGTATGGTAGGTCTTTATCAAACCCAAAGAGGACAGAGAAGGGAGACTCACCAACTGATGCATTGATGGAACTACTGACTGAGGATGCCACTTGGGGTATCCATTCATCCCAGGACGGACTATGGGAGCCTAGATGTCTGAGGCACTCTAAGATTTTTCTACTGTGGCACTCTACAAGGCCATTGGAAGCCAGATGGTTAGGCATGACACTGCATTTATTAATTTTAAAACGGTGACAGATCTCATCCAGGAGACTACTGTTGAACTCAGTACCGTTGTCAGTAAGGATGGTATGTGGGGTACTGAATGGGCAAATTACGTGATCTACGAAGGCACATGCAACGCTCTTCACGGTCTTATCTGAGAGGGGGACCAGGACACAGTAATGCGAGAAGTGGTCGACTGCTACAAACAAATACTCAGCACCTGATTCCGTAAGAGGGAGTTTTAAAAAGTCGATGGAGACTGTTTCCCACGGTTGTGACGGGATTGGGTATAGTAAGAGCGGTGCAGGTAACCTGGTTGATCCTTTGTGGCGGTGGCACAAGATAAAAGAGTCACAGTGTGCATTAATATCGTGGTGCATGGTTGGCTAATAGTATCCTAGACGTGCTTGGCGCAAGCATCGGTCTTTACCCAGATGGGATGTGTGAGGTGTCTCATGAACTATGTGAAGGACCGCAGATATTAGGTCAGTAGGAACGAGTGGATTTTTTTTTTTCCCCCCCCCAAGGAAGAAGGAACCAAAGGCCATGGGCCCACAAACCGTTCCTTCCAAGAATAAACAAAAACAACATAAAAGAGAGCCAAATTCAAGATCCGTTCATTTCGAGATGCCTGGACACACTGCGTTTGAAAGACTGGATATTATATGAAGTAGGAAATACAGACAGAGGAAGACAGTTCCAGAGTTGACCAGTTGAATAAATGAAGGACTGGAAGTAACAGTTAACACTTGCATTAGAGAGCTGGACAGAAAAGGGATGAGAGGTTGTTGCTAGACGGGTACTATGTGCCCGTCGTAGAGGTGGAGGGATGCAAGCAGACAGTTCAGAGGAACAGTGGCCATTGAAGTAGCGATAGAAAAGAGATAAACATGCAACAGTGCGGAAAAGAGACAGAGGTTGAAGGGAGCTGGTAAGAGGAGGAGAGTTAATGAGATGAAAAGCCTCTGACTCTACCCTATTGAGAAGGGCTGTATGTGGGTATCCTCCCCACACATGAGAGTTGTCTCCAAACGGGCGAATAAAACCCATGTATAAAGTCAACATCTGTGTAGGGATAAAGAAGGTTTGGAGTCGGCTTAGCACACCTAATCTCTTGGAAGCAGATTTCACAAGAGATGTAATATGTTCTTTCCAAGATAAATCCCGAGTAAATGAAACCCCAAGCATGTTCAAGGATGATGTAGGAACGAGCTGGACATTATTAAACATCAGCGGGTACTCCTGTGGAAGGTTTTGTCTGGCTGATAGGTGCAAGAACTGAGTCTTTGATGCATTAAAAACAACAAGATTATTTTTACCCCAGTCAGAGATACGAGACAAGTCAGACATTAAGTGTGCCATAGCCTCATCCCTTGTTTGTTGAGGTAACTGCTGAGATGGGCATTGCGGGAACTGAATGGAAAGGTGAAGGGTGGAATCATTAGCGTATGAGTGGATAGGGTTAGATGTAAAGCTTAGAAGGTTATTGATGAATAAAAAGAAGAGAGTTGGTGATAGGACAGAGCCATGAGGAACACCACTGTTGATAGATCTAGGAGAAGAACGGTGGCTGTCTACAACAGCGGCTACAGAACGATCAGAAAGGAGGCTAGAGATGGAGGCACAGATAGAAGGATAGAAACCATTGGAGGGCAGTTTGGAAATTAAAGATTTATGCCAGACTCGACTGAAAGCCTTTGAGATGTCAAGTGCAATGGCAAAACTTTCGCCAAAGTCCCGAAAGGAGGATGACCAGGAGTCTGAAGGGTAGGTGAGAAGATCGCCAGTGGAGCATCCCTGACGGAACCCATACTGATGATCAGAAAGAAGGTTGTGATAGGAAAGATGCTTTAAAATTTTTCTTTTGAAAATAGACTCAAACACTTTCGAGACATAGGATGTTAAAGCAATTGGACGATAGTTAGAGGGTTGGGAATGGTCACCCTTCTTTGGGACTGGCTGAATGAGAGCAAACTTCCAGCAAGAGAGAAAGGTACAAGCTGACAAAGGCGAAAGAGTTTACCTAGGCAGGGTGTAAGCACAGAAGCACAGGTCTTGAGGACAACAGGAGGGACTCCATCAGGACCATATGCCTTGTTAGTATTGAGGCCAGTGATGGCAGAAAATACATCAGCTGAAGAAATTTTAATGTCAGCCATGAGGAAGTCAGAGGGGGGAAGTGATGGAGGAACAGCACCGGAATCATCTAAGGTGGAACTGGAGGAGAAAGTTTGAGCAAAGAGATCGGCTTTATCAGTAAAAGAAATAGCTACAGAGCCATCAGAGTAGAAGGAAGGATGATGAGGTAAGGTTGTTTGAAAGGTTTTTGGCAATGTGCCAAAAGAAGCGTGAAGAATTTGAGTTGGAGAGTTGGGAACATTTAGTGAGGATGATATTATTTTTAGCAGAACGAAGAACAGACTTAGCATGATTCCGGGCAGAAACATAAGAAAGATGTGATTCAGGGGTGGGTTGGCTCCGGTACCTTTTGTAGGCCCTTTCCTTGTTGCGGACAGCATTAGAACAACTATGATTAAACCAAGGCTTTTTTGCATTAGACAAAGGATATGAGAAAGGAATGTATGCTTCCATGCCTGAGAGAATAACCTCTGTAATGCATAAGGCATACACAGATGGCTCCCGGCCATGGATGCAATAGTCATTCCAGGAAAGTCAAAGAAGTACTGCCTGAGGGCCTCCCAATCCACAGCTCCAAAGTGCCACAGACAACGTTTCTTTGGAGGATCCCCAGGCTGCACCGGAGCAACAGGACAGGTTAAGATAATAAGGTTATGATTGGAGGAGCCCGACGGAGAGAAAAGATTAACAGTGTAAGCAGAAGGATTAGTTGTAAGGAAAAGGTCAAGTACGTTGGAGCACTCTCCGAGGTGATCAGGGATACGGGTAGGGTGCTGTACAAGCTGCTCTAGATTAAGGATAGAAAAGGTATAGGCTTGTTCACCAAGTGGATCAGTGAAAGGAGAGGAGAGCCAAAGGTGGTGGTGAACATTGAAATCTCCAAGAATGGAGATTTCAGAGAAAGGAGAAATGGATAGAATGTGTTCCATCGTAGAAGTAAGATAGTCAAAGAATTTTTGATAGTCAGTAGAATTAGGAGATACGTAAACAGCACAGATATATTTAGTCAGAGAATGACAGGAGAGTTGAAGCTAGAGAGCAGAGAATTCAGAAGAATCAAGTTCAGGAACACGAGAGCAAGATAGGCTGTTGCGTACATATACACAACAGCCACCTTTGGCTTTGAAATGAGTATAGAGAAAGTAGGAGGATACAGAAAAGGGTTTGCTGTCAGTTGCCTCTGGCAGTTGGGTCTCCATTAAGAAGAGAAGGTGAGGTTTGGAGGAGGAGAGGTGGTGTTCCACGGAAAGAAAATTTGAGGAAAGGCCTGTAAGTAATGTTTTTCTGTATAAGAGATCATCTTCTACTAGGTGAGTTCCTCTACTGGTACTGGTAGAGTAGGTACGGTCGGGGAATCTCCCAATTCCAGGAAATAAACTACTTTGGACCATACGGGGTCCTTGCGCTGCGAGTTCTGAACAACCTCTGATGTTAGTGTGGTGTTCTCAGTTTCGTTTGGCTACAGTGATGTGACAGCTGTTGCTACATGGCATAAGAGTGCATCTGCGACTACATTCGATTTTCCTGGGACACACCGAAAAGTGGGAATGAAGTCCTGGATGGTGACCGATCATCTTGCTAGCCTACCTGTGAGGTTGTGTCCCTTAAACAAATCACATAAAGGGAGGTGGTCTGTTGGATATGCACTGGATAACCATATATAATATCTCTGAAATGTTTCAAGGACCAGACCACCACTAAAGCTTCTAGATCTGTGACACTGTAATTATGCTCAGGGGTTCGTTAGGGCGCGACTAGCATACGCTGTTCGAGTTGCATCAAAACTGCACCAAGTCCTGCGCCTGAGGCATCTGTACGATCTGCCAGAGAAGTGATGACCTAGTTCCCAGTACCTCTCGCTCAGAAAGTGGTATCTGGCAACTGTCACGGCCAAGTTATATTTTCTATATTGCACACTGGAAAGAGCGTTATTTGGGTAAACAACACCAAAAATTAATATATTAATGTTTTTACCGCGTATATCTGGCATTACGGAAAAGGAAACCACAATACACTAAGTTGAAGCTTAGCAGTACGAAAGAATGTGAAATGCACAGTCTATCGCTCAACGGTTTCAGGGTTAAAATGCAGAGAAACTCTCGTAATACTTATTTTCCACTCAAAATCAACTATAGTGAAGGAAATATGTCCCATAAAATAAAACTCGCAGATAATGGTAATGTCGCAATCACTAGTGCCATCAAATCAGAAAAATAAACATCTAAAGATATATTATCATCCACATTTAATTCTCTATGCGGGATGATATTTATGCGGGTAAACCCGTAAGTGCTGTAAGCAAGATGGATCGTCAAGAAGAAACTACAGCCTATCGGTGCAAGCAGATTATTGCTCTTTAGCATATTCCAGTAAGGCAGATATACTGGCAGCTTAACATCAAAACAGATAGATAAGCGATACAGAGAGGTAGAACATAGGAAATTTGCTACTGAAGCCCATCGTAGCACAAGACCAAGACAGAGGGATTAATACATGTGCCCAAGAACAACCACTTAACCACTTGTGTTGCTATCAAAGAAACAAATTAATCTGCCAGCATTCAGTGACGTTAGTGAAACCAGTGCAATTATAAGTGGTAAATTGGTCATTTTTATTCACACGATGAAATTCCAACGTTATAAAACATGCAGGGCAGTTGCATAAAAGAACTAAAAAGGGAGAGGTTGATAGTCAAAAGCATGAGTGTGACAATGAAAAGAATTAAAACCAAAATGGATTATATTAAAAATAATGGGGGGGGGGAGGAACCGCGACAAAGGTCGAGACACTCTCTCCCACTCCTGGCATGGTAATGACTAACGGAAGGCCTGCCATGTACTGTTGCCAAAGGAAAAATTATTGAAATCTGCTAAATTAGTCTCAGATGAGGTAAAAATCCGCCAGACTGAGGGAAATTACCAAAAAAAAAAAAAAAATGGGGGAAAAATAAAAAAAAAAAAAAAGCCAAAGAAATGTAATAATTTTATACCAACAAGACAGCTTTTGAAATCTCTAAATTTAGCAGGAAAATCACTTCATTGGTAATTGTTGGTATGAGTCGTGAAACCATGCCAGATGTCACTTTATTTTTTTTTTATTAAAAAAAAAGCTAAACTTTAACTAATATTTTTGCAAGATAAGATTTTTTACACCATAAATAATGTTTGCAGGGCAGGCAAAGACTGTTCCGTCTCCTAAATGAACGTTGCCAGACCCAGGGAGTGCTGTCTGAAACTTAACGAAAGCAAGTCATCACTTCTTTGGGTGATCGTACATAGAAGGGGTTTTGTATAATCTGGGAATGCTAAAATTGGGGCATTTACAAGACCTGTCTTTAGTGCTTGGAAGGCCTGTGACTGATCTTTAGTCCAAACGAAAAGTACATTTTACTTGAGTAAGTGACTCAGAGGAGTGGCGATCTTTGCATAGTCCTTAATGAATCTACGACAGTAACCACTCAGGCCCAGAAAACTCTTTACAGCATCTGCAGTGGTAGGTTCTGGGAAACTGATGATCGCCTTAGTTTTGTCTTCATTAGTATGAATGCCCTGTGCATCCACTATATGTCCTAGGAAGTTGATTTTCTTTCTTAGAAAGTCACATTTACTGAGGTTAATTTTCAGGCTTGCTAGCTGTAGGCGTTCAAATACCTGTTGCAGTTTGACAAAATGTTCAGAGATTGATTTATTCACAACAATTATGTCATCTAGATAAGCAAAAAGAGAGTGTCCCATCATGCCACTGAAGACCGAATGGATAAGTCGCATGAACACGGAGGGCGCATTCCTCAAACCAAAACGAAGTCTCTTAAACTGAAAATGTCCGGAAGGGGTGCTGAAGGCTGCAACTGGGCAAGATGATTCTTCCATTTCGACCTGCCAGTACCCACTGAGGAGGTCTTGGGATGAAAAGACTACGTTGTTTTCACCTAGTGACTAGCAAATCTGTGAGGACGGGTAATGGGAAACAGTCTGGAACAGTTACAGAATTTACCTTACAGTAGTCCGCTACTGGTCTAAAGTTGCCGTCCTTCTTTGGGACTAAAAAAAGTGGGCTATTCCATGGACTGACGGAGGGTTCTATAATGTCCTGAGCTAACATTTTCTGTACCATCTGATTCATTTGTTTTCTCAAGCTGTGAGGTAACCGATATGCTGGTATGCAGATCGACTGAGTACCTGGTACTAGTTCTATGTGATGTTTAACGAAGTCTGTCCTCCCCATCGGTTCTCCGGGTAAGGCTACCACATTTCGGTAAGACTGTAAGAGGCTGGGTAGTTGGTCTTTATGTTGTGGGAAATCCTTACAAGTTGGACTTAAGAGCAGGTCAGGTGAATGAGTCAGAGCAGTTCCTGTAGCGTTGATGGCACAGATACCTGATGGGTCATTATCATCATGGATAGAAGGTATAGAGGAATCCTGGCACACCTTTATGGCCGCTGGGTACACCAGGAAGTCTCCAATCATTACACCACTTTTAAGCTTCAGTGGAGCATTAGTGACATTTAGCAAGTACAGGTAGCATAAGCTGTCCTCTAAAACAATACACCATGCTGACTCATAAGTTAAGCCATTCACACAACACGTCTCAGGTAGTGTTAATACATCCACTCCTCCTTTCGCTCCTACAACACAAACAGAGACTTTGGTGAACTCATGCGGTAACAAAATTGTGCATGAATTCATTACTGCACGCCTCGTCTCTGCATGCTGGAGGATGTCAGTCAAACTTTGTGAGGTAGTTAACTGAGATATGTCTGAGTCGGCTGTAGTGCTGTCGTTAGAGGAGTTTGGAAGAGCCATTTTTGAATGCTGAGAGGATGTATCATCAGGTGCTGAGGAATTTACTTCCTTGCTCTCAGATGATGATGATGATGATGGCGAGTCTTGCTCTGTACTTGCTCTCCGATGATAATAATGATGGTGAGTCTTGCTCTGTACTCTCAGGTAGTGTTGGATTCAGGGAGGACTGAATGACTGAGTTTATTGTAAGTACAGGATGGAGACATTCCACGCTGTATACTGGGAACCCAGAAATGTCTATACTACCACAGGCAGGTAATAATGCAATGGAGTATTGTGCCATGGTGGGTAAGTCAACATGGGCATCTGCTGGATATATCAAGTCATTAGTAACATGAAATTCTATTGGAAAAGGGATCAAGGCTCTGTCTAGTTGTACCTCCAAAGTGACTCTTCTCTTGACATTAAACTCTAAGCCTTCTACACCACATAGGCGAATGTCAGGTGGCTCAAGGAAACTGACCTTTTTGTTTTTTCCTCTAATGATGTTTAAAGAGGTATCAGAGATCATGTTTACTATAGATCCTGTGTCCATGAAAAATGATGTTTGTATGTCATTACTCCATCCTAGAATGACTAAGCATGAGGAAGTTATGGGCCCCTACAAGGCGAATGGGGAGTTGATGTTCTGTTGCTACGTTATATTGGTCCGATACGGGCGCGTCGCTTCCCCCGACTGGTAGTGGTTTAGGTAATGACATTCCTCAGTAGTGTGAGTCATACTGGTCTTATGATACTTGCACGTAGGACAACGCGAGCAGGAAGGCGTACGGTGTCTACCTTGGGAGTGATGTCCTCTGTGTTTAAGGTCGCAACTGGATTCTCGATGTCCAGGGTTACCACAGTGCCAGCAAAGAACCGAGGATTGTCTGTTCCATCGGACACTAGACTGATCACGACCAGTGGTTGGTGAATGATGCCAGGCAGGAGAACAGTGCGTGTTAGGATTTCCTCGTGTAGTGGGACGCGAGCGCGAGTAGTCTGATGGAGTGGAGGTGTAAAACTTGGGAGACCAAGGGGCGGTTTGTGGATTGACGCGTGTGGTTAGAGCCTGTTCTTTCTTGGATGGTTTTGGTGACCTGGACAATTTTATCTCCTGGACTGAAACCTATCTCCAGAGCTATCTCTCTTTGTCTAGGATCAAGCCAATTCAAGAATCTCAAGTAACCTAGTAAATCTGCAAAGTTTTTGAGTGAAAGCATAAGAACTCCATTTACTTCTTCTATTAATTTCGTGCCTACTAATTGGCGCAGCTCACTACTGGTGGCCTTCATGGTAGCCGCTGCTTTGCATGATTTGGAATTTTGCATTGGGACTGTCATGTCCTCCTCCATCTGGGTGAGGAGATTAGTTAATCCAATGAGAGATGCGGCATTGGAATGCTGGCAACATAGCTTTATGAGTTCCTTGCAGAAATCATCAAAGGTTTTAATGTCATCGAAATGACCTGTATGGATCGCAGCTCCTATGTCCGATTTGCCTTGGTGTAATCGACCCGGTAAGAGACTTTGAGGGGTTCATCTGTGATTCGCCGATTGTGGATGCCTGGTTTTACCTCCCTGAGGAAATCGTAAAGTGACCAAGTTGAGTCCTCGCCGGTAAATTTGGGACGGTTGGCATCATCTAAATAAATGGACTGTGGGGGAGGGGGTGTTTGAGCCATGGTTGGAAGAGTGCGAGTTTGCGTAAGTGTGGAAATTACTGAAGTAGATGACTGAGAGAGAGAGGAAATAGTGGTAGTTAAATGTAGTGGAGACGGGAGATGAAGTGGGGCAGGAGAGTTAACGATAGTTGAAGGAGCAGGGATAGAAGAAAGCTGTGTAGAATCAAGGGTAGAGCATGAGGTATCTGGATTTATAGTATCTGGATTTAAGGAATGTGGGTTGGGGGGATATGATGTCTGAGTTGCTAAAGTGTGTCTTAGATATGAGCGGCCGCTGCGAAGATGAGTCACTGACTCCTCATAAGTGGGAGGTTTTTGTTCATTTGCATCACTGACTCCTCATCAGTGGGAGGTTTTTGTTCATTTGCAGTCTGCTGGCTGTGATCGGTGGGAGTAAGTTCCGTATCTTCAAAATATGACACGTAGTGTGGTGATAAAATGTAGGATGAAGGATGAGAAGGAAAATGTGTATATTTACCATGTGAAGATGAGAGAATGTACAATAAGAATGGAAGTGAAAATGAATGAAGATGAATGGGCACGGGTGTTAATAAATAAAGGGTGAAGTGTGAGATGAGTTATAATTGTAGTTAGTTGGCGAAGATGATAATGAAGTAAGGGTAGTGAGGTGAATATTTACATAATATGCAATCTGTAGAGAAAATCTGGAGAATAATCTCTATAGAAAGTCAAGTAATGGGTGGACGAGAATAAACTATAACATAGTTACACAGATCGGGTTGTGAATGAAGTGAAGTAGGTCCATTGGCGCGAAGTTAAAACAGTGCTTAAGAGTGGTGGGCTGGCTCGCTGGAGATGAGACTGGTTGTGAATATGGAGGTGGAGTTGGTCAGCGCACGAAGTTAAGTTTGTGCTCAAGGGTGGTGGCGTGGCTCGCAGTAGATGATACTGGTTGTGAATATGGAGTTGAAGTCTGTCTGGCAGGTATGTATGATGAGTCTCGGAGGAAGCGGATTGGCTCGCTGGTCATGAGCTGATACGTGAATAAGGAGGGTTGGTCGCCTGGAAGTTAAAACGATGCTCAGTGGCAGCATTCTGGCTCAGTGGGTGGGACACGGTACGTGAATGCGGCGTGTTGCAGGCACTTAGTCAGCACAATAGCACATGTGGGAAAGCGAAGAGGCACCTGATGGGTGAGTAGGGTGTGAGGAGTGTGGTTACGGCCACAGAATAGGTCCTCAAAGGGTAAGTGCAGAGTTCGTGGGGAGTAGGTGCATTGGGCAGTGTTGGGGTGAACGGCAGATGGTGGTTAGGTGACACCAAGAGAGGAGGGGACACTATATGGTAGAGCACTGAATAGGTACTGAGAATAGGTGCACAGTTGGTAAGATAGGTGCGTAGGTTGGCAGTGGTGACACAATACGGCAGATGAACAGCAAGGTGTGTGGGTGGGATGAATTAGAGAACACAGCACTGGTGAGTTTGTTGGTGTCACTAAAGCACTGTAGGGAGGTGATAAGGAATGATGGTTCGACTCACCACTGTCACAAAATGTAAACCACTGTCACTTTGGTGATTAAATCAAAGTCCTGGAGTAGCTATTTAAGGATTACACAACTAGTGTTCCCCTCGCTGTGGTCCGTCCCAGACTGACACACATCTGGTCCAGCCGAGCGTAAGAGAGAGATTTGACTCGGCGTTTTTTAAGATCTAGCAGCGAGGATATACAGTGGGGGGGGGGGCGTATTACAGTGGGGGGCATGGATATACAGTGGGGGTACACTAGGTGATGGTGTGGGGTGATAAGCATGGGTGATGGTGTGAGGTGATAAGCATGGGTGATGGTGTGGGGTGATGGACTGGGGGATGGTGTGGGGTGGCAGGGGGCAATGGTGAGGGGTGACAGAGTGGGTGATGGTGTGGGGTGACCAAGTGGGTGATGGTGTGGGGTGACAGAGTGGGTGATGGTGTGGGGTGACAGAGTGGGTGATGGTGTGATGTGATGGTGTGGGTGAGTGGGTGATGGTGTGGGATGATGGCAAAGTATGGGTGATGATGTGGTTTGGAACATGGTTTGGGATGGCAATAAGAGTTGGTGATGGTGTGGGATGATCGTGTATGGTGTGGGTGATACTGTAGGATGGTGATGTAAAGGGATGATGTGGGTGACAGTGTGGGTGATGGTGTGGATAATGGTGTGGTGTGATGGTGTGGGTGATGGTATGGAGTGATGGAGTGGGTGATGATGTGGGTGAGTGTGAGGTGACAGTGGGGTGATTGGTGGTTGTCTGGGTGACGGTGTGGGCTGATGGTGTAGGGTCACAGAGTGACCACATGAGAGGCTGATTTGGAAATTAAAAAATAATGATGGCATAGATGGTGATTTATTGAAATGGAGGCGGAGTTACCTCACCAGCAGACTGATGAGGGCTATGATTAGAGACAGTTTCCAACATAGAAGGAAGTGATAAGTGCAGTGCTTCAAGGAGCAGTTTTACCCCTCACTATATTCCAGGCATATGTAAATGATATGCCCAATGAAGCTCAATCATATACAAATATGTCTGCTAATGATGCAAAAGTAATGAAGACAAATGTACATGAAAATAGCTGTAAACAGTTGCAAGAAGATTCAGATCAACTACAAAAACAGAATCAGACTGGTACTCCTGAGGGAAATGGGAATGTTGGCGATAGGGAGAGCTGGAGCTCCTGGTACGTATATAAATCCACATAGTGATCACTTACCAGTACATGCTGCCAGTAAAGTAGGTCCGCAGTATCTCACTCTCAACTCACTGCTTTTGCCCTTGAGTTTCTCTCTCTCTCTCCCTCTCACTTCTTTTCCTTTCCCACTCATCCACTTATTATTCTGAACTCATAACAGTTTTCAGTACGACTGTTCTTCATTAGGCTGCAAAATGTCAAGGTAACAACACTCACACAGAATCAGGCTAAACAATAAACAAAACCTTGAATTAATGGCAGAGTAATGTTTCGTCTTTTCATGTCTGATGTGCCAATATCGTTTCGTTTCGGAAGGCTCCAACATGCTTGCATGTGCCGGCCTTGGTCTCCTAATGGTGGCTCTCCACGCTGCTCGATCCCTGGCAGCCTCCCTGTTCAGTCCCTTAACCCTTAAGTCACACTTAATGACCTCGTCCCATGTCTTTCTCGGTCTACCCCTCCCAACCCCTCCCCCAGTATTAACACTTCTCACCCCCTGTATCCAATTATCATCCCCCATCCTCTCCACATGTCCAAACCACCTCAGCCTACCTCTCCTCATCACAACACCAATACACTCCAGTCCCATCCTACCCCTCAACTCTTCCATCGTAAACTCAGCCCCCCCAGGTTTTGCACGTAGGGACGCACTGCACATCCACCTAATCATTGTCATTTCTGCACGTTTAAACCTGCGTATATCCTCCTCCTTTACTGCCCAGGTCTCACTACCATACAGCATCACACTCCTAACACATGCTGCATACAAAGACCCCTTAGCACGTAAGGAGAGTCCTCTCAATGTCAGGAGAGGCAATAGCTCCCTAAACTTCTTCCAACCACTTCTCACTCTAGCAACCGAGCTAACTCCAACCCCACCTCTGGCACATAACATGTCTCCCAAATAACAAAACTCCTCCACACACTCAAGAGACTCATCTGCAAGTTCAACCCTCTCACGCCTAACAATCTCCACCTGCTCTCCCCGACACGCCGCACACATGAAATCAGCATCATCTCGCAGTCTACCTCTAATACCACTACATCTCTTGTGCACCCATTTATCACAAACACTACACAAGATGGAATTACTTCCCACACCCATGTGGCAAACTGCACATGGCCACTCTCCCTCTCCTCTGATTGTACTGCCACCAACCCCAGATATCATCACTTTTGTTTTATCTGCATTTACCCTTAAACCCTTGTACCCCATACCATCTCTCCACTTCTTAAATCTTTTCTCAGCCTCCCCTTCATTCTCTGCAATCAACACCAAATCATCAGCATACAACATCTCCCAGGGGAGTCCATCTCTGAAGTCACGTGAGAGGGCTTCAAGCACCATGATAAACAACAGGGAACTCAAAACTGACCCCTGATGCACACCAACATTCACGGGAAACTCATCACTCAAAACTCCATTCACTCTTACCTGGGTGCGAGCACCCACGAACATGGCCATAACCACCCTAACCAGCCACTCTTCCAACCCCAGCTTTCTCATTGCCCACTTCACCACCTCTCTAGGGACTCTGTCAAAGGCCTTTTCCAGATCAACAAAAACAAAATACAATTCCCTTTTCTTACCAATATATTTTTCCTGAAGCTGTTGAACAATGAATATGGCATCAGTGGTCCCCCTGCCTGGCATAAACCCAAACTGCATCTCATCGATATTCACTCTTTCTCTAATCATACCTTCTAGAACTCTCTCCATTACCTTCATTATCTGATCTAAGAGCTTTATACCTCTGTAATTTCCCCTTTCCAGGGCATCACCCTTCCCTTTGTACACATTTACAATTACACTCTTCAGCCAATCATCTGGGACCACACACTCATATATAATCATATTTATCAGGTCAGTGACTAACCTCACCCCAGTATCTCCTGATGCCTTCAACATTTCGGCAGTCAACCCAGACACACCTGCCGCCTTCCCCACCCGCATCCTGCCTATTGCCTCACTCACAGTAGCAGCGTCAATCAAAGGCCAAGGCCCAAACACTGGATCAGCTGGCTCCAAACCTTCCCTATCCTAATCAAACTCCTCATTCAACAACCGGCTATAATGCTCTCTCCATGCATCTTTAATATCCTCACTGTTCACCACTACCCTTCCATCATCATTCTTCACACACTGCTCGCCTACAATGTCCCGATTATCCCTCTTCACCTGATTTGCCACCCTAAAAACCATATTTTTCCTTCCTCCATGATATCAAGTAAAAGTCTCTGTGACTCAGACTTTGCCCTGTATACCTCTCTTTTAGACCTGCGCTTGGCAGCCAAGTACTCCTCCCTGTTACCACCCTTCTTCCATTCCCGGAAAAGCCTTCTTTTCTCCTTAACTGCGGCTTCTACACCCTCATCCCACCACCAAGTTACTTTATGTCTTGGTGGGCCTCTTGTCCAACCGCATATTGCATCGGTAACTCTCAAGAGGTTGTTCTTAAGGGCTCTATATCAGCACGAAAATATGGTATCAGTTCAGTGTAGAGAAAACAGCAAAAATCAGCAATATACTGGTTTGTCAAAATCATACTGGTTACAGTACAGTCACAACTTGCTATGGGATGGGGTTACATCAAATGAAAACCCATCGCATAATGAATTATCGTATGAGATTGACATAACGTGGGTTCGATGGAGACAGGGAAGGGGGCTCTTGATCACAAAACCAAAAATCTTAAAGAACCTTACCCATTTAGGCTGCATTTCACACAAAGACATTTATCACTTCATTTAAAATTGCACACTGCACGATTTGTTAAGCACTTGCACTGTTATTTCAAAATAGCAATGGTGTTTCAGTGGTCTTTCATGCATAAAATGGAACAAATGCCAGATGATCAGAGAAAATATAAAAATTGGGCCCAATCATCTGACTCGGAGACATAGTTCTAGTGAATCCGCAATCGTTTTGCCATCGTTATTCCAAGAATCTGTGATTGTTTTGCCATCGTTATTCCAAAAATGCATCTAACTTTTTGTTC
>JAGKTI010017528.1:0-18434 GCA_018397915.1 Birgus latro
CAGCCACTTATACTTGCATTACTTTCATTCTCTATGTTCAACAGTTCATTAAAGTGTTCTCTCCATCTGTTTACTTTTTCTCCCTTCTCCACTAGTAATCTACCATTTTTATCTTTCACACCCCCACTGACTTCGTTGGCACCCTGTCTAGCTCTCTTTACCTCCTTCCAGAACATTTTCTTACATTCCCTCCACTTTGCACTCAAATTCCTTCCAAATTCCTCATCCACTCTCTTCTTACTCTCTCTTACTAATCTTTTCACCTCTCTCCTCCTCACTACATATAACTCTCTCGTCCGTCTCTCAGCTTCTTCGTCGCCCCTATTCCTCATCCACTCATTATATGCTTTCTTCTTTTGTGCCACAGCCTCTCTCACCTCTTCAGTCCACCATGCTGTTCCCTGAACCCCCTTTCGTCTTCTCTTCACCCCACACACCACCTCACATGCTGCACAGATTTCTTCAGTAGTTTACCATTATCTACAGAAATAAAAGAAGCTCTGACTATGAAAGGCATAGTGTTATTTTTATATTTTCTGACTGTAAGATTACAAAATACAAGCAATCAGCTCTGCCTGTAGATACCTCGGCCAATAAGCTAGATGGAAGTTATGTATTCAGTAGTGTCTGTTTGTGTACATATCTAAAAAAAAAAAAAAACGGATTTCATTGAAAGCTGGTGGATAGGTGGGCAGTGAGTCAAATACGAGTTTATAGATTTTGAGATGGATCCGGAGCCGGATGCAGAAATAAGTAAAAGAATTTATTGACGATGGAGGAGGAATGCTCTCTCTGAGACACCTGGGGAAAAAAAAAACTGAGCACCTAAACTGTGCTATCTGTGAAATTAATAAAGACACAGCGGACCTACCCATGTCCTTGGAAAACTTAGGTAGTTTCTATCATTTTGTCAATATACTTCAGAAAAAAAAAAAAAAAAGCGCTAAACTGGGCACAAAAATAGTGTGGTGTGTAATCGTCCATGCACTGGCATTGGGGTGGAAAGCCCCTACTCCGAAGGTGCGCATATTTTAAAATAAAATGGACCGTTTCAAAGTGTGCATAAATATCAGGCAAGTGGGAAGTCACACTTCTTTTAGTCAAAATAACATTAGCAAGTTTGCTAGCTCAAACACATTCCACACTTTCAAAAGCGGACACGTATTACTTATTATTGCTATCTCTAGAAAATTAATTTCAACCTGGAAAAACTTTTCGCACTTGAGTGAGTAAATTCGGCCTTAATTAACTATTTCCTTATTAGCGACCCTTCCAGACAGTTTCGACTGTCTGGGGTACAGTAGCTGGATATAGCTGCCTCAGTACAATACCTTCATTAGTCTATTGTCATTGATACCTGGTGATTTTACATCTGAGGAGATTATCTTCCAGTTAGTGGACTAAGGTACAGCCTCCATTAACCCTTTTAGTAACTGAGTTCCTAAACTTGAATAAAATCGTCTGATGACAGCAAGAATACAACCGCACGGCAACCGTAATATCACAGCGGTTAGCACTTACACTTTCGTCTTCTTCTTCTTCTTCTTCTTCTTCTCCTTCTCTCTCTCTCTCTCTCTCTCTCTCTCTCTCTCTCTCTCTCTCTCTCTCTCTCTCTCTCTCTCTCTCTCTCTCTCTCTCTCTCTCTCTCTCTCTCTCTCTCTCTCTCTCTCTCTATCTCTCTCTCCTCAGAATACGTTTGGTAATATTAACCATTTACTAGCCATAGATAAAGACTTGGGATTAATGCCTATCGACTACACGAGGTTCGTTAAGGAAGACAGTCATTTTCTGCTAAGGCTCAGTCTTCCCCTAGAAAAGCGGTTCTTAACCTGGAAGTAATTACATTCAAATAGGGAATTTTGCCTTTTCAAGGGGGTAATATGTATAAAATATTGCTCAGCGATTTTTTTTTTTTTTTTTTTTTTTTTTTGGTGGGAGTGAGGCGAGGATAAAAAAAACGATTATCATGAGCAGGATCTAGGTATTTTCTGGATATAACTTGGTAAAACACACAGTTGTATCACAGTGAACACACAAGAGCCTGATGCCTTTTGCAGTTACATACCGCCGTGAAGTGGACTTTTCTGCTATGCAAAGAAAAAAAAAAAAGCAAAAGTAGGATGCTTATTGACCATGACATGCGATCTGTTTTGCCTGGGAGCCTGTGGGCCACGCATAGAAAAACTGATTAAAGAAAAAACTGTTTTACCCATCGCACCAGTAGTCTAACCAAGTGTATGTTCCACTGAAAACAATTTAATGTAACTGATAACCATATGCTGACTTCTTATAGCTTGTATAATCACTTGAAATATAAATTACCAGTACCAAAGCTTTCTACTTTATCCCGGTTTCAGTAGGATGGGGTACTAACAGCTAATCTTGGTGTGCCAAGGGGTAACAGCGGCAAAACCCTTAAGAACCATTGCACTAGAACAATGTTTCTCAACCTTTTTACCTCCATGGAACCCTTGTGCCCCCAAAAATATTTTCAGGACCCTCTAGGGCTTCAGGTTTGACCAGAGGTATCCATGATGAGGTAAATCACCTCAAGTGTGGTAATTTTTATTTTTCTGAGGCAGTTGTTGGCGGAATAATATTATCAAACTCACTTTAGTCTACCCTACTTTTCTATATGCGTACGGAGTGGGAAGGCCGTGTGGACATGTATCAGAAGATTAAGGACGCTTTAAATAACATCGTCCCTTTCCGATTTCAAGGGAAGTATGCGACAGGCTTTCCTGCTACACAGGTGCAGGGCGGTGGGGTTGTAATGTGGTAACACACGAGGGTCCGTGGTTCAGCTCCGAATCTCGCCCTTTTAGTCGCCTTTTTTTTGACATGCTGGGATTACTTGAACAAATTTTTTTTCCCAAAAACTAGAGATATTTCTGTTTAATTATTAGTTTATATTCCTTCCTATTATAAAAGACAGCAGTGTCGTTTCTAGTATGAAATCCAGAAGATACGTCCCCGTCGTGCCAACTTTCGCGCCATCAACTACGGAAACACAGGCTTTGTAGGGTAACGGGTCCGAGGTGTGGAAAATGAACAGTGGGCAGATGAAGTGTTGGGAATCCCTGGCCTAGACCTGGGTAGAGTGTGACATACCTCGCCATACAGCAGATAACTTATTGCATATGTTTTCTTGTATTAGTAACAAAACATATTGAATATTAATGTTTGTCCAATACTGAAACCGGTTGGACTGCTCGAGTAAAAAAAATAAATGAGGCAAGAGAGGGGGGACAAAATTAAGGCTTACTTGCGTTATTACAGTTTAACCATGCAGAAAACTATATAGATCAAGTGGTATTTGAAAGCAACTGAAGATCTAATAGCTTGTTTACTTGCGCAAGAACAAGTTTCCTGTTTGAGAAATTTGAGAAAATGAAAATACTGCGGCACCTCGAAACGGGAATATAATAATCTATATTTATGATGATGATGATGATATTCATAATGTACTTGTAGTAGTATTTAACTATGTACAGTTGATATGGTTGCAAAACTGTAATTTAGTGTAAGTTTTATGAAGCACATCAGTCACGAATTCATATAATTACTGACCGTCTCTTTCCCACAAACCCTTCTGTGTCTGGACAGCATGAATTGCTTTGATTAATACACTCATACATACATACGTACATTCATTTATACACGAAGCAGGGCAAGATTCCGTACATGCCTAATTGATGACAACTTAGATGTGTGCTGCACTCACTACGTAGCCGTACTCTGCTTGTGATGAATGTACGGATGACTAGCGAAATGTCAGTCAGAACCTCAGTAGTGGTGGATCACAATCAGATTTCTTACACATCTAGCCCTACCTTACCTATACCTTATACACTTAATCTGCAGTCAATTTCAGCCACAGCCAAAGTTTTTAATCCCTTCACACAGTTTGTCAGGGACGAAACGCTTGTCAGCATAGGTCACAAGCTATAATGGCAGTCACTCCCAATTAATATCTTTTTATGCACACATTAGGAGAAAATAGAATTATGAGCGAAAAAAGTTGAATTATCCTATAGCCTGTTAACCATGAATGCTCATTCAATAGTCACTGGAAATCATTCCAATATTCAGAGCAGGCAAAAAAATAAATAAATAAATAAATAAACTGACCAGAATTAGTAATCTTCCTTACCCATATCTCGTACCTTTTGATAGTTCTCTCCTGTCCCCAAGGAGTCACCGGACCCCCTTATTGAGAAAGGCTGCCCTAGAATACGACACGTAACCTAGGACTTACATACAGATCCCCAGTTGTAGCTCTGGGTGGACAGGGGCAAGGAGGAAACAAACTGCGCCCAAAAGTCTGACCTGCCCCATAATTAGCAGCTAGACATGAGTTACAATAATCAACTTGTATATGTTTTTTTTCCCCAGCTCAGGAAAAACTTTTGTGGCAATAAAAACTGAAAACTCTCACTATGACCTGGTTGACTGGTACGGTAATAAGAACTTTGTATTCTGTTCCAGATAACGCCAGACAATTTTATTCTGAAGAGAATCCCCACTCAGCCCGAGGATGTCTTTTATATTTGCTTCTTGTTAGATGCCGTCGATTTTACGCAGCTTAGGAAAGACCTGGAAGGTTTATATATTATAGCCTTCTATGTCCCTTTCGCTGACTGATATGTTTCCAGAGTTGAACAAAACCGTCTGTGGAAAGGAAGAATATGAACATTACAGTTATGAGAGTGAAGGTATAATGGTCAAGTAAGAGACTGATTGGATGAGCTGCTGTGGTTAATCAATTATTAATATAAAGGTTACCTCCCGCAGTCCGAGGACCTCATTTATATCGCATATTATTCGTGCCATGAAAGCAATCGTGCTCAACCCAGTTGGACGTGCTAATTCGGGCACCACTCCCTCCCTCCAGGCTGAGCAGGGATAACTGAAACACTACGTAGCAGCGAGATCCTTGGGGCTCTCAGTGGACCTTACGAGGTCGAACGAACGAGATGCCTACGAGATCAGTTCCGACCCATAATCAGAACACTGGGAAGGTCATAACCACATCACAGGACGTTTGCTCATATCGTATCTTCTGAGTGCGAAAATCTTTATAAAACTGGATAAGCCTCACACATCACAACAGTTGTTTTTCCCCAGCCATTCACAGGGTTCTTTTCGAACTGCTTTGGGTGATATGCAGCCAATCAAAAAGCTGATAGATATCAGCTGGGTCATTTTCAAAGTAACGTCGAGTTTCTGATAAACACCTTGTAAACATTATATACAATATTTTACACACATATTGTAAACACTGTACACAGTTCACATTACATTCAGACTGTGTACACGCTAAGCACACCACACGCTGTACGCACACTTTATGTAAACACTATAAAAAGTAGTGTCCATATGTGCCTTACATATTATATACAAGGTAGTCTTTTTTTCTGTGCATGGAAGAGGGACTCAAAGGCTAAAAGTCCGCAAATTGTTCCCTCCAAGAAAAAATAAAAGCAAGATAATAGAGATCCAAATCCCAGATCGGTTCAGTTCAAGATGCCTGGACACACTGCATTTCAAAGAGTGGAGGTCATAGCAGTAGGAAACAGACAGAGGAAGACAGGTCCAGAGTTGGCCTGCTGAGTATATAACGGACTGGGAGTGGCGGTTAACTCTTTCATTAGAGAACTGGACAGAGAGGGGATGAGAGTTCGCTCTTAGACGGATGCTACGCGGCCGCCGTTGTAATGGAGGGGTGCAAGCAGACAGTTCAGAGAAGCATTACCACTGAAGTAGCGATAGAAAAGACAAAAGTGCTGCGAAGAGACAGAGGTTGAAGGGAGCCAGTAAGAGGAACAGAGTAAATGAAACGAAAAGTCACTGAGTCAACTTTGTTGTGAAGAGTTGTATGTATGGAGCCGCCCCACACATGACATTTGTCCTCTACACAAGGGCGAATATACCAGTGTATAATGTCAACAACTGTGCAGAGGTAAAGAAGGTACGGAGTCGGTTTAGCACCTAATATCTTGGAGGCAGATTTTACGAGAGATAATATGATCTTTCCAAGATAAATCCTGAGAGAATGAATCCCCATGTATGTTCAGAGGATTGAGTTGGATATTGTTAAAATTAGAGGACACTCCTGTTAAAGATTTTGATCGGTCGAATGATGTAAGAACTGAGTTTCTGAAGCATTAACAACAAGATTACTCCTACCCCAATCAGAGATATGAGCCAAGTCAGACATTAGGTGTGCCATAGCCTCATCCCTTGTTTGCTGAAGTAACTGCTGAGATGGACGCTGCGGGAAACGATTGGAAAGGTGAAGGGTGGAGTCATCAGCGTATGAGTGGATAAGGTTAGCTGTACAGCTCAGAGGGTCAATGGACGAGAGTTGGTGATAGGACAGAGCCCTGAGGAACACCACTGTTGATAGCCCTAGGAGAAGAACGGAGGCCGTCTACAACAGCAACTATAGAACGACCAGGATGAAGCAGGAGATGAAGAGAGAAAAATAGAAACCGTAAGAGGGCAATTTGAATTTTAAAGATTTTTGCAAGACTCGCTCGGAAGCCTTTTTATAATGCCAAGTGCGATGTCAAGTGCAGTGGTAAAGCTATCGCCAAACTCCCGAAAGGAAAATGACCAGGAGTCTGAAAGGATAGTGGGAAGATCGCCAATGGATCGTCCCTGGCAGAACCCATACTGACGATCAGGAAGTGGGTTATGACAGGAGAGGTGATTTAAAAAATTTTAAGAATAGATTTTTTAAAATGAAGAAATACGGATGTTAAAACAATTGGGAGACAGAAGGCTGGGAATGGTCACCCCTCTTTGGGACAGGTTGAATGAAAGCAAAGGTCCAGCAAGAAGCAAATGTAGAAATTGACAAGCAAAGATGAAAGAATTTACCTAGGCAGAGCGTAAGCACAGAAGCACGGATATTAAAGACAACAGGAGGGACCCCATCAGGCTCATATGCCTTATTTGATGCCTGAGATGGCAGAAAATATGTCAGCTGAAGACATTTTAGTGTCAGCCATGAGGAAGTCAGAAGGGGGAAGTGATGAAGACACAGCACAGGAATCATCTAAGGTGGAATTGGAGGAGAAAGTCTGAGTGAAGAGTTCTGTTTTATCAGTAGAAGAAACAGCTACAGAGTCATTAAAGCGGGAAAGAGGAGGGAATGATGATGAAGTACAGTTGTTAGAAAGGTTTTTGGTAAGGTACCAGAAGGAGCGAGGCGAATGTGAGTTGGAGAGTTCAGAGCATTTAGTATGAATGAAATTATTTTTAGCAGCGCAATGAACAGACTGAGCACGATACAGGACACAAAAATAAAAGAAATGAGAATCTGGGGTGGTTTGGCTCCGGTACCTTTTGAAGGCCTTCACCTTGTTGTGGACAGCATTAGAACAAGCGTGATTAAACCAAGCTTTTTTTTTTCATTAGTCACAGGACGAGAGAGGAATGTATGCTTCCATGTCCGAGGGAATAACTTCGTGATGCGCGAAACACATTCAGATGGCCTTATATGTGATATATACTCATATACAAGCCGTACGCGCTATGTACACGTTATGCCTCCTATATATATACATCATACACGATATATGCAGGCCATCAATACCATACCATGCACACTATACATATCATCTACGCATACTGTCTGACTCACTCCTGGAACCACTGTCTGATTCGCTCATTCTTCATTTCTGCAACATTCGCGGCCTTTCCTCTAACTTTCGCTCTGCTGAGCACCACCTCTTCTCTAAACCTCACCTTCTCTTCCTCTCTGAGACTCAGCTGTCTGAGGCAACTGACAGCAAACCCTTTTCTGTATCCTCCTACTTTCTCTATACTCATTTCACAGCCAAAGGTGGCTGATGTGTATATGTACGCAACGATCTATCTTGCTCTCGTGTTCCCGAACTTGATTCTTCTGAATTCTCTACTCTCTGGCTTAGGCTTTCCTGTCATTCTTTGACCAAATATATCTGTGCTGTTTACTTATCCCCAAATTCTACTGACTATGAAAAAATCTTTGACTATCTTACTTCTACAATGGAACACATTCTATCCATTTTCTCCTTTCTCTGGAATCTCCATTCTAGGAGATTTCAATGTTCATCACCGCCTTTGGCTCTCCTCTTCTTTCACTGATCCACCTGGTGAACAAGCCTACATCTTTTCTATCCTTAATGTCCTAGGGCACCTTGTACAACACCCTACCAGTATCCCTGACCGCCGTGGAGAGAGCTCCAACATACTTGACCTGTTCCTTACAACTAATCCTTCTGGTTACACTGTTAATCTTTCCCCTCCGTTGGGCTCCTCCGATCACAACCTTATTACTTTAACTTGTCCTATCGCTCTGGTATGGCCTGCGGACCCTCCAAAGAAACACTGATTGTGGGACTTTGGAGCTGCGGATTGGGTGGCCCTCAGGCAGTACTTCTTTGATTTTCCCTGGAATGATTATTGCTTCCATGGCCAGGAGCCATCTGAGTGTGCTTTGCACATTACGGAGGTTATTCTCTCGGGCATGGAAGCATACATTCCATTCTAACATCCTTTGACTAATGCAAGAAAGACTTAGTTTAATCACGATTGTTCTAATGCTGTCCACAACAAGGACAGGGCCTACAAAAGGTACCAGAGTCAACCCACCCCTGAATCACATTTTTTTTACGTTTCTCCTGTTTTCTTGCCTCATTCTGCAAAGGAGGGCACCGTATCGCATCCTGTTAATGCGTGAAATGCTGGTATCAATGTTGCTTTGAGTGTTCCTACAGCATGTGCGATGTCATGTGCTGGAAGATGCCGATACTCCTTTCCTGTGCCAAATTCCACCTATGACTCCTAAAGACCAAGTCTTCCCACATAACCAATAGCCAGAATAGGGATTTCAGTATCAACAGTTCGAATGAGGATTTTCTGACTTTGTTTCCTTGCAGCATCAGAGGCATGAACAATAACTCTAAAGTCAGTCATGTTTGCATGAGCTTATGTAGTCACAGTCAGCATCTAGTTGTGAGCAGAGAATATTTTCACCATCAGTAGCATACACCACCTTTTCTGTTTGTGGTCTGTCAGTGACTGCATGTAACAAGAAGGAAAATAGTTCTTCCTTGTTTTCCTCCACCAAGAGAAACTTCTTCCAGTCAGTTGGGATTTTTGATGTCCCACAAACTCCTTTTGGTTCCCTTCCCTCTCTCTCTTCTCGTTGATGCTTTCAGGCTTTCAGGTACTTATGTATCGCAGAGAAGATCAAGACGTTGCGTATCTTATAGTCGCTTATGTAGGTATGGCAGAAAGACTGTTCAAGCAAACTTAGTGTTTTGGCCGTCCTTTGGCTCTAATAAACGCACTACGGCAGCACCATCCACGAAGACTGTATTTACCATCAGAGAATCAGACACTGGCATTGCCAAATTTTCCAGATAAGGAACAACATCTGACTGATTGACTGTAACGTACACAGCCTTCCATGGTCTGACAGACTTGGTGGATAGGGATGATTTTCATATGTAAAAAAGTCATCAGGATTGACAGCTTTGGTTTGGCATGGTCATACAGTCTCGTCATAAGTTCCCTATTAACTTCTAAAGCAGCTTAGAGCGAGTGGATGTTTTGACCTGAGGTCTGCTGAGGAGTGGCAATTGTGGTTTTTGCACATGATCTGAGATTGGCTTTCCTGCTTCCACCAACCTCTGCTCAACAGACTCAGTGTACTGTCTCTCTCCTATGTATTTTATTTACCTGACAGTTTCAGCAACAGAAGTATCGAGTATGTCTTTTGAATCCAAGACAAGATGATCAGCAATTTCTTCTAGGAATGGATTTCCCATATCTTCAATCCTGGAAACCAAAGACAGCACCTAACTGACAAAGGCACTGCATTTGATGTTGCTTATGATCCAAAGAAGTGAAATCTGAAATCAGAATGATAAAACTCATTTACAGAACAAGTAATGACCACTTAGCTGACAGTGTTCAGCCTATGAGCCCTTGCTGCCTATAGATGGCACCACCTGCCATCAGCGAGAACTGCAGAAGTGTTTCTATAGCCTCCATTATTCATAATGGTAATATCCATCTGTGTGCTAAGTTTGATGCTTGTTTCCAAAAGTGCGCAAACATGCCCTTATGGGGGCTTAGCCACTAGACTAATGCTCGGAATGGGGTCGTCGTTACCGCTTTACTGTTAACCCGTCACGTCCCAACCGATTTTTCCACCTCTGACCTCCCCCCCCCCCAATCCCGACCATTTTTTTGGGGGGGGGGGCTCAAACCTCCGTTTTTGGTGAGAAACATCGAAAATTCATAGAGAAATCACCCTCCTGAGCTTATAACTGTTGCTACAGGTGACAGTCACCCTTACCTTTTCATTCTCTCTGAGAGTACGTGGCTTCAAAGAAAATGAACTATGGGAGGGTTAACTAATTTAAGCCACTTTAAATTACGTATTTATTTATTTATTTGGTACGAATTTATATGTAGTACAAGAGTACATTGGTTTTCACACAATAATATAAGCAATATTAGTGTTGTTCACTCACCAAACACATCAACATATGGCACCTTGCTTTACGACATTACCACCTCATAACTTTTTTTTGTTTCTTCCTCCAGCTTGTTTATTCCTTTGTCTTTCACCTCAGGAATCACTTTCACCATGAATTTTTTCATTGGAGAGACCGTGGCGCGACATGTCTTTACTGGCCAGGTCACTGCTAACAGGCGAATTGCCGAGAAAATGGCGTGTGGGGGGAGGGGGGAAGGGGGGGAAGGTGGAACCAGGCAGTATCCCTGCTTGACAGTGGGCAGAGGAAGGACTCCCACATATGCCTCCCAAAAATCACTCGTGAAACTTGAAAAATGTGCAAATGACTGACCTTGCAATTGCATATCGTATGGGTACGTCGTCGGGTGTCACCGTGAAAATGTTGCAAAGTACCCTTTCGTCGTCGGGACTCCTCGAGTTAATGATGTGTGTCTTGATTATCATTTTTAAATCTGATATTAAATGCACTAATAATGAAAGAAAAGCATTCGGGACCCGAATGCTAGTTGCCCGCCAGAATATGCCATTGGCCAAGTCCAAGATTTCGGCCATATCTTGATACTCTCAAGGTTTCATATTGATAGTTCAAGCCGTTCGTGAGATGTAACGGTGCAGATGGCGGGAAATATATACTAGTTGACCTTTGGCAGCCATTTTGGTGACCTTGACCTTGACCCCGAGTGCCCATTTTCGAACTCGGCAAGATTTTGGCCATATCTTGATACCCGGAAGTTTTCATATTGATAGCTCAAGCCGCCCATGCGATATAATGGTAACACACACAAACACAAACACACACACAAACACACACAAATACACACACACACACACACATACACACAAACATACACACACACACACACACACACACACACACACAGAGGCAGGCAGAAACATTATCACTTCGCCTTCTAAAGGCCGCCGATAATCATTAACATTTATTGCTGGGATGCAGTGCATTTTAGCTAGGCCAGCTAAGCGCATTATAACTGTTTCTAAGCCTCTGATGGTATGCATACTAAATATTTTATGTGTATGATAACAGAAAATTATTCCCAACCAGTCTAACTGTCTTCGAAAATGGTTAGAGATTTGGAATGAGCCGGAAAGTTTATAGATAACATTCTTCTTTATTACCAACAGCAAACATTCACCACTGATTAAAGGGATTAAAGAATCCCCCGAGCTAGACCTTACAATGAGATCATATAGGCCCGCTAGGTAACAGGAGATTCACCACTGATATGACAAAACAAAATTAATTAATTAATAAAAATGAAGGGACACGCCCGCCAATTGGTCCTGATGCCGAACACATGTCTTTGTCTGGTCACTTTGACCTATTACTGAATATTCTCCAAATCCAGCTGCTTCATTCTTGCCTGACTCGTGACCTTTCCACCAACTTCAAATCGTATCAAAACTATTTGAGGTGACTTTCCTGTGATCTTGAATTTTGACTGATTTTTCTCAAAGTCAAACCACTTTATACCAGCCGTAACCTAAACTTTCCATAGACTTTGCTCTAAATCTGGTATGAATTGCTGACCTTGTCTCGTGACCTTGACGTATGATCAATTTTTTTAATTTATAAAAAAAAAAACATTAGGTCAACCCACTGGCTGATCCTAAACCATTCCAAATCAGGAGATTACTGTTTTAGTTACTTTACACACAGACACAGGGTCGAACTTTGACTGGGGTGAGAAGGGTACAAAAAAACAGTAAAGGGAAAGAGTATGGAAATGGGAGAACAAATCAACAACACGACTAGTAGAATGGGACACACACTCATTCATTAAGCATTCACGCCCCTGGGAACTTGACTCCAACTGATAGGTACGCCTGCCCACACGTAGCTTCATAATTACCTATTAGATAGAGTCAATCCGAGGACTGTCAGGCTAAAAAGGCGCGCGAAACCCTTGCCATACACTCCTCCGTGCAAAATTCATCGTCAGCTTGATTCCTTGTCAGTTCCCTAACCTCTTCAGCCTCCATACCTCTGTTTCTCATACACACGTTAATAACATCCTTCCACTTTCTTGGCTTACCACTCCTCCTCTCACTTCAAACTCACTCACATATACCGTTTTCACCATTCCATTTATACCCATTCTCTCCATATGACCATACCATCCTAGCACGATCTCTTCAGTTGTGTTATCCACGGACGTAATATTTACCGCACATCTTTCACAAATGATATTATTTCGTATCATATCCAGTCTCCGCACTCCACATGTCTTAAAACTACCATCTACACTACTTAATTTCTTGATTTATCGTTTTCAACCCACACCAAATTCCTACACCCATATGTTAGTGTGGGTATTGATATTCCTTCACGCATTCCTCTTGCTGCCGTGCTCAGATCTGTTTCGTATCAAATCCGTCATAACACCAGCACTGATGTGAAACCACTCGCTTGCACAACCACCTACTCTTATACACGCTTCACTACCGCCGTAAGACTTAACAGCATTCAGCTGGTTTCCCTCTACACCGCACATACACAAAACTTTCCATTTGCGCTCTCTTGGCTTTTTTTTTTTTTTTTAAGATACATAAATATCATAATTATTGTACATTTCACAAGTCTTCTCCACCATTTATTTCAGTGTAAATGTTTAATCCACGCATCCTCAGCCACTCCTAACGCCTCCCTGTTTGTTTGATATATTCCTAACTTTCTCTATGATACTTCTTCCATATACCTGTCCTGCTACACTCAGTAGACTTGTATCACCATAATTTTTTGGACTCACTTCGATCACTTTCGTACACGGGCAAAACCACAACCTTCTTCCACTCTGCTGGTACGGCTCCACTCATGCAAGTTTCATTCCCGTCTCTCCACTGCTCATATTCATCACTGTGTTTGTCTCATCAATACCTGATGTTTCTTATTTTCAACCGTCTCACAGGATTCTTCTTCTGCCAATGTCACATTTTCCACCACCACATTATTTTCTTCTCTGCACATCACCAAACCCTGTCCTGCTTACTACTCTTCTGCCCTCACCATTCTCATTCATCAGCCTTTCAAAATATCCCTTCCATTTGCCCGTTCCACCAATTTGATATGAATCGGATGAAAAATGATAAAATGGATGTTGCTTGGTCAAACTTTGACCCTTTGACCTTCACCGTTCAGCTATTGTTTTCAAACTTAAAAAGTCAACCCCTTTACCATCCCTGAACCCTTCCTCAAAGATTAGGTGAAATCGGATAAAAGTTGTTCGAATTATTTGGTTCACACAAACACAAACACACATCCAAGCTAGCACACGTGCGCTTCGAGCAAAGCATAACATCTGCTCTCGCTTCGCGAACGGGGGTGAAATATAAAATATTTGTTCAAAATTTGTTTGATATATTGAAACGATAATTTATGATGAGAGTGCATATAAGTGAAGAACGTGACGGACAAAATCATCCTGACCCAATTTCCAGAATAACAAATGGGACGGAGAGGAGTCAGAAACAGAGAGGCAAATCCTGTACCATCAGACTCGTCCCATCATCTGCACAAACCCACCCCCATTCTCACCCTCTGTTTCATTCACACCCTTACCCGTCAGGGTTTACTCTCTTCCTGTCCTCCCTGTTCACTTCCTCCGACATCTCTGCTTCTCTCTGTTTCTGCAAAGGTTCATACACACACATACACACGTACTGGCACGAAAGGGTAGTATTGTATGGGATCTATACTTACACTGCACCGCAATGTTCTGTATAGTTCTGTTGTGTGTCTAATGTCGACATGGTTTGCATCAATATCTTACAATAGGATATTGATGTGCAGTGTGAAGAATAAATCGCAAAAAAAAAAAAATGCTAGGATATCACCAAAGACACTTCCAATACGACTCTTTAGTTGCGGGACTGTTCACTGCAGGACAAAGGGTTCTTCCATCTTTTTCATTGTGACATCTTGCTTTTTATAAGCCTATCCCGTACCAGCCCAGCAAAGTTTTGGATTTCATCTTTCCCTCGTTTTGTCTGCCTCCTCTTCCTGTCACTCCATCTCCGGTGTTCTATTTTTATATGGGCTAGTTTTCCAAAAGTTTTTTTTTCCCCTAGAAGGGCATGACCATTTCTGATTTTTTATTGTAATATGTCACTTATATCTTCTGCTTTCATCTTTCTTTTATCTAAGAAGTTCAGAGAGAGGAAAAGGTTGTGACAAGAAGAGAAAATGTCCCATACAGCAGTCAGGGACGTGATGCGTGTAGACAAGCAGGGAAGAGGAAGACAGGCTAGGAAGGCAAGAAGACGTTAAGGATGGTAGGCTATAAGCATGTAGAACAGAAGGAATATACACTAGGCTAGGCAAGCCGTCAATGTAGCCCAAGGAATGTAGCCTGTGAAATGTGGAATAAGAAATGTAGCCTAAGGAATGTAGCCCAATGGCTGTAAACCAAGACATATAACCTAGAGAACGTAGCCCAAGCTAACATGGAAGCTCAAAGAAGGTAACTGGTAAGAGGGAGGGAAAGAAGAGGAGTTAGGATGGTAGGCAGGGCTAAGGAAGAGGAATTAGGATGGTAGGCAGGGGTAAGGAAGAGGAGTTATGGTGGTAGGCAGGGGTAAGGAAGAGGAATTAGGGTGGTAGGCAGGGGTAAGGAAGTGGAGTTAGGGTGGCAGGCAAGGGGGGAGGAAGAGAAGTTAGGGTGGTAGGCAGGGAGAAAGGAAGAGGAGTTAGGGTGGTATGCAGGAGGGAAGGAAGAGGATTGGGTGGCATGCAGGGGTAGGGTAGAGGAGTTAGGGTGGTAGGCTGCAGGGAAGGGAAGAGAATTAGGTTAGGCTGGCAATGAAATTCAGAACTTTTACGGGTGACAAATGATACGGAAATAAAGTGTACGTTAGAGTGTGAAGTGGGAAGAAATATGTGCGACCATACGAAAATGTGGGCGTGTGTGGTGGCGGTGTTATGCATACAGCTGTACAAAACGGGACATATGATACACAGGTTGCGCTTGTCATCAGAACGTCCAGAATTTCAAATGCATACTGCAACGGTACATGAAAACGACTTTAGCCTGTATATGAATTTTTGAATGATAAGGAAGAGAAGGGGAGGCGGTGGCTTACACCCTTCAATCCCTCTATCTTGTCCCCCCCCCCTTCCATGCAAATATATCCATTTCACTCCGATGACACATCTTAGATTTAATTCTTGCTTCCGGCAGACGATTTTATTCTGCGCCTCGGGGACAGAAATCTGACTGTGATGGAGTTAATGGACACTGTTGCTAACCGCACCATTACAAATGGGGTCTCCAAGGTTAACAAAATCGTATGGAGGTAGTAAGAATAAACTTATTGATAACACGTCATCGGATGGAAAGGTTCAGTATTTCAATAATACAATCTTTCGCCATTTAGACTACTCTTATCAGGCACACCTATGCTCAGTTTTACTACAATATGCAAACTACTAAATATTTTCCATAGAATATTGGTCATACAAACTTACGAGTATACTGTATGCCAACCAAATTATAAACAGTCGGATAGTTTACCAGTAAATAAGGTGGGCACAAACACAGCGATGCTCCCGATCACTAGAGAGTTGTAACTGCCACTGCCACCACCTAGCGCCCTCACCCTATATATATAGCCCCGAGTGTGTCCCAGGGGCCAAATTCACCAACAGACTTACGATCAAGTCACAAACGTAACTCCAGTTTATTTTCATAGGAAAGACATTCAAAGCAGAGCGCAGAGTTTTCTCATATCTCTTGTTCCTACTACAAAAACAAATCTTAATGTCTAAATGAAAATTACTGCAGGTTATAACAGTGCAGGAAATCAGGGAAAGGAGCGTGCAAAGTTTTTCTCTTCCACTAGTTCTTCCTGCAAAAATAAACACAAGATACGACAGGTAGTGGACTGTAAAAATGTTTCAGAATCCCAGTCTGGTGCGTTGGCTGCAGGTAGGGGAGCGTTTGGTATAATATATCGGTTGGGACTTGTACCAACGGAAAATTAAGTTGTAGTGTTGGTTGTTATTCTCTCTGATTAACGCTTTCTATCTCCATGATATTTCCGAGTTTGATTTATTTTCCCACACTTGCAGAGTTCCTGTTCTTTAAAATGCTGAACTTTTTGGGTTTATACATTAAATGTGATGACTTCTTTTACCTTATCTATACTGACACACACACACACATCTTCCCATCCACATCCACACTCAAACCTACATCCACACACACACACACACACACACACACACACACACACACACACACACACACACACACACACACTCTTCCACATCCACACTCAAGCCTACATCCACATCCACACACATTCACACTCACATCCGCATCCACACTCACACCAACCAGTCACCGAATCAGTTTGACCCAAGTCATGCAAATGTCGGCCTTGGAGTCCTTACTAAAAATTTATGAGGGTGGATGTTGTAGGCAAGAGCAGGTGGAGGGTGTGTCGTGTGGGGGATGATGTGTGTATCTTTGCCACTGCACCGCCACCGCCACCACCACCACAGCTTGTTCCCACTCCATCTCACCCCACACAGGCCGTCAACAGTTGCATCTCTTCTCATGCAAAGCGACGGGGCTGAAACAATAACACCAGCCTCCCGTGAGACACCCACTGTCCAGGGGCAAAAGTCCAGAGCACACCAATTTTCGGTGGTGTGCCCTCTGTAGGGTCAGAAAGGATATAAATATGGCCTTCAATCAAGAGAGTGAGGAGCACTGATGGGCCTGCCGGCTGCCACAAGACATGGGGGAGAAGCCCGACCTAGGCTTCGGCTTCATGAAACCATGGTTTTAGGTCGAGGCTTCGGCTTCGGCTTAATGACGCCATGGTTTTTAGGTCGCGGCTTCGGCTTCGCCTTTGTACCTTTCCAAGGGCTTCGGCTTCGGCTTCGAACCCAAGGGGCTGGCTTCAGTCCCAACCGCTGGCTAAAGCACCCGGGCCAGAAATTTCGTTACAGGAACAGAATATGTTTACAGCATCTGGGACAGTGGAAACAACGCTTCTGCTGTAAGAGGATCATGATGTGAACAGGTCTAGAACGTAATGGGATAAGCAGTATTCCCTGCTACACTGGTATCAGAAAACATACAGGTCTAGAACATAAATATTGGATAAGTAATGTTCCCTACTATACCAGTATCAGGAAGAACACAGGTGTAGAACATGACTAACCAGGACTAGCTTCAGCTGGACCCATGAGCACTAGTCAGTTGTCTAGTGGATCTTAGGTGCAAAGTAACGAGTATGTTCACCTCAGTTTTTACTCCCTCAAGAAAACATAGCCTCTGAATCTAGTGTGGCTAGCTCTTTTGAGCTACCAAATAACATATATGAAAAGGTTACCTTCAAGGCTCGGTGCAAGGTATGTGGGGCAGAGATCACTGGGCATGGCAAAACCACGTCTCAATTTGTTTAACATGTGAGAATACACTACATAAAGTCTGGTCATTAATTTTTTCACAAATTCTTTTCCTTGTTTTATTTGTTTAATATACCACTGGTGAGTAGTTCTGGTGTGCATTATAGTATTCACTGATGTTTAAAAATACGGGTATAGCCCATCTATACTTCTATCTACATATACATATTCTTTGGACAAATGCTATGTTTACCAGTTATGACCGGTCTTATGTGTGAGCAATAGCACCCCATAAGAATTAACATGGTACACCCACGAACAAATGTGTTGATGCCTCTCCATCCTCACTGTGAACCACGAAACCATGACGTGTGAATCCGAAGCACCTATAATGAAGATCACACCATACAGGGGCCACCGAGGTGGGGGGTGGAGGTGAGGAGACCGGTGAGTGAGGGGGAGTTTGGCTAGTTGGAGGAGAGGGGGTGGGGTGGAGTCAAGCGATTCATCACGGCAGTA
>JAGKTI010017529.1:0-18433 GCA_018397915.1 Birgus latro
TTACTTTACTGATTTTTTTTTCTTTTTCCGAGATCGAATTTCATCACCCTCAGAAATGTTTCCTACCCTTTAGATAGATTGTGAAGTGTTTCGCAGCTAATTTAGAGAACACTTGTGAAGTTGCATATTTAGTGTTTTGGCTCTCAATTATGCGTTTTTGGGGTAACAGTTTCAATTACTCATAAACGGATGTTTTGACCTTAGCTCTTGACCACTTTTATTGTTTGAAGTTTTCACCACAATCGAAAAAATCACTAATGACCCTATTCCTAACTTAAAAATCAAAATAATTTTTAGACGACATTAATGCCGTTCATTAATTGTTCCTTCAACCTTCATTTTTTGAAGCTCTCATGCACTACTGTATATTTTTACGAGATGGGGAGCAAAGTTATAAATTGTAATTAATTATATATCTCGGCATTGCGATGGTAATTATACCTTCTTGTATAAATATTTAGGTCAAAATCAAAAGCTCACCACTATTCCCTGTCAAGAGGAATCACAGTTCTGAGATATTTTATCTTAGGAAATGTGGCTTATGGTGTAACACAAACATTCGTAATGTGACTTTTTTTTTTACCGTCACGAGGCTTGACAATTTTAAAGTGCTTCTGCTGCAGCATAGAAAAAAATGAATCGAAGTTTTAAGCTGCAATCGAGGATCCTCACAAATATTCAAGCTTACTGTTATTTAACACTTAAGGTGCCAGCTATCTTTCAGTGTCAGTCTACTTCTTCCTATGTTTCCTAAACGTGATATTTTCACCCTCAGAAGTGTCCACTCAATTCTGCCGAAAATTTTGGGGTGTTTCCCAATCAATTCCGAGTATAATTGTGGAAGTTGCTTATTTAGCGTTTTCACCGAGAAATACGATAATAAAGCCATCATTAGATTAAAGAGTATTGAAGGAAGCCCAAGACGGATGCTGTCAACCGTAACTAGTTCACAATTTGCACTACATCTTGTCCCTGAAGTCACGGCTAAGGTGAATAAAAAAAATGAAAAATAGAATCGACAAATCGGAAGTAAATAATCCAGTTAATCTCAAAACGAAAGGCACAATAGTTCATATCGACGCTCATGCAATCTGAATTTTCTAGACCAATCACGAACAGTAAAACTGCCTATACGAGGAGCAAAGTAATGCTTATAATTCGTAGATCTCATTACGACTCTGTATTTACTTTTTTTCTTATAATATATATCAATCAATACATAAACAATTATTTTAAATTAATTTATTGCCTTTCGGAGTGATTTTACCTTGGATAATGTAGATAATGATATCACAGGATCCGTCATATAATGAATAATTCTATATTTTAAAAGTTTATTAAGAAGGTATAGATGCCGCTTTAAAGCCCTAGTTATACATAGAGTAATAATGTCAGTTTTGTCTCTTAATTTTCCGATGTTTTCACATCTCCATAAACGAAACACTATTGGCTTCAAACCATGAAATTCCAGCTCTCTTTACCCGTGAATCGATTATATCCGACGTATTATCTCATTTTGCATTGTTACTGATTTTTTTTCCCCGAGACAGAATTTCATCACCCTCATAAATGTTTTCTAAATTTTAGGTAGATTGTGAAGTGTTTCCCAGCTAATTTAGAGAACATATGAAAAGTTGCATATTTAGTGATTTGGCTCTAAATTATGCCTTTTTAGAGTAACAGTTATGAATTATTCATAGCCGGATGTTCTGACCTTAGCTCTTGACCACTTTTATTGTTTGAAGTGGTCACCACAATCGAGAAAATTACTAATGACACTATTCCTAACGTAAAAACCTAAAAAATATTTAGACGACGTTAATGTCGTTCATTAAGTGTTTCTACAACCATCATTTTTTGTAGCTGTCATGCACTACTGTATATCTGTACGAGAAGGGGAGTGATGTAATAAATGGTAATTAATTATATATCTCGGTACTGCGATGGTAATTATACCTTTTTGTATAAATATTTAGGTGAAAATCAAAAGCTCACCCGTATTCCGTGTCACGAGGTATCACAGTTTTGAGAAATTTTACCTTAGGAAATGAGACTTATGGTGTAACACAAACCTTCATAATGTGATTTCTTTTTTTTTTACCGTCAAGAGGCTTGACAATTTTAAAGAGCTTGTGCTGCAGATAAAAAAAAAATCGATGTTTTCAGCTTTTATCGGGGATCCTCACAAATGTTCAAGCTTTTTGTTCTTTAACACCTAAGGTGCCAGCTCTTTTCCCGTGTCAGTCTACTTCTTGCTATGTTTCCTAAACGTGATATTTTCACCATCAGAAGCGTCCACTCAGTACTGAAGATTATATGGGGTGTTTCTCAATCAATTCCGAGTATAAATGTGGAACTTACATATTTAGCGTTTTCGCCGAAAAATACGCTTATACAGCCATCATTACATTAAAGAGTATTGAGCGACGCCAAAAACGGATGCTGTCAGCCGTAACTAGTTCACAATTTGCACTACTTTTTGTCCTTGAAATCACGGCTAAGATGAATTAAAAAAAAAAGTCGACAAACTGGAAGTAAATAATCAAGTTAATACTCAAAACGACCGGCACAGTAGTTAAAATCGACGCTCATGCAATCTGAATTTTCTAGACCAATCACGAACAATAAAACTGCATATACGAGGAGCAAAGTAATGTTTATAAATCGCAGATCTTAGTCCTACTATGTATTCACTTTTTTCTCATAATATATATTAATCAATACATAAACAATTTCATAAAATTGATTTATTGCCTTTTGGAGAGATTTTACCTTGGAATATGTATATAATGATACCACAGGAACCGTCATACAATTAATTATTCTATATTTTAAAAGTTGATCAAGAAGATGAAGATGCCGTTTTAAAGCCCTAGTTATACATATAGTAATAATGTCAGTTTATCTCTAAATTTTCCGTTGATTTCACGTCTCATTAAACGAAACATTATGGGCTTAAAACCATGAAATGCCAGCCTTTTTTACCCGTGAATCAATTTCATCCGACCTTTTACCTCATTCTGCCTTGTTACTGATTTTTTTTCCCGAGACCGAATTTCATCACCGTACGAAATGTTTTCTAAATTTTAGATAGATTGTGAAGTGTTTCCCAGCTAATTTAGACAACATTTTTGAAGTTGCATATTTAGTGTGTTGGCTCTCAATTATGCGTTTTTAGGGTAACAGTTATGAATTTCTCATAAACGGATGTTTTGACCTTAACTCTTGACCACTTTTATTGTTTGAAGTTTTCACAACAATCGAAAAAATTACTAATGACCCTATTCCTAACGTAAAAATTAAAACAATATTTAGACGACATTATTTTTTAGCTGTCATGCACTACTGTATATCTGTACGAGATATGGAGCAAAGTTATAAATGGTAATTATTTATACATCTTGGTATTGCGATGGTAATTATGCCATCTTGTATACATATTTAGGTGAAAATCAAAAGCTCACCAGTATTCCGTGTTACGAGGAATCACAGTTTTGTGAGATTCTACCTTAGGAGATGTGGCTTATGGTGTAACACAAACGTTCATTATGTGATTTTTTTTTTTTACCGTCACGAGTCTTGACAGTTTTAAAGTGTTTCTGCTGCAGATTAAAAAAAATAATAATAAGTTATCAGCTAGTATCGAGGATCCTCACAAATATTCATCCTTTTTGTTCTTTAACACCTAAGGTGCCAGCTCTATTTTCGTGTCATTCTACTTCTTCATATTTAGTAAACGTGACATTTTCACCCTCAGAAGTTTCCACTCAGTTCTGTAGATAATATAGGGTGTATCCCAATCAATTCCGAGTATAATTGTGGAAGTTGCATATTTAGCGTTATCGTCGAGAAATATGCTTATACAGCCATCATTAGATTAAAGAGTATTGAAAGACGCCAAAAACGGATGCTGTCAGCCATAACTAGTTCACAATTTGCACTACTTTCTGTCTTTGAAGTCACGGCTAAGGTGAATAAAAAAAAATAATAAATCGACAAATCGGAAGTAAATTATCCATTTAATCTCAAAACGACAGGCACAATAGTTTATGTCGACGCTCATGCAATCTGAATTTTCTAGACCCATCACGAACAATAAAACTGCATAAACGAGGAGAAAAGTAATGCTTATAAATCGTAGATCTCAGTACGACTATGTATTTACTTTTCTTATAATACTGTATATATCAAACAATACAGAAACAATTTTTTTAAATTGATTTATTGCCTTTCGAACAGATATTACCTTCGAAAATGTAGATAATATCACAAGAACCGTCATATAATGAATAATTCTATATTTTAAAAGTTGATCAAGAATGTCAGGATGTTATACATATAGTAATAATGTCAGTTTATCTCTTAATTTTCCGTTGCTTTCACGTCTCTTCAAACGAAACACGATTCGCTTAAAACCATGAAATGCCAGCCTTCTTTACCCGTGAATCGATTTCATCCGAATTTATCATCATTTTGCTTTGTTACTGTTTTTTTTTTCTTTTTCCGATACCGAAATTCATCACCCTCGGAAATGTTCTCTAAATTTTAGATAGATTGTGAAGTGTTTCCCAGATAATTTAGAGAACATTTGTGAAGTTGCATATTTAGTGTTTTAGCTCTCAATTATGCGTTTTTAGAGTAACAGTTAGAAATTACTCATAAGCAGATGTTTTAACCTTAGCTCTTGACCACTATTATTGTTTGAAGTTATCACCACAATCGATAAAATCACTAATGACCCTATTCCTAACGTAAAAATCCAAACAATATTTAGACGACATTAATGCCGTTCATTAAATGTTCCTTCAACCTTCATTTTTTGTAGCTGTCATGCACTACTTTATATTTTTACGAGATGGGGAGCAAAGTTATAAATGCTAATTAATTATATATCTCGGTATTGCGATGGTAATTATACCTTCTTGAATAAATATAAATTTGAAAATCAGAAGTTCACCAGTATTCCGTGTCAAAAGGAATCACAATTTGATAGTATTTTAAATTAGGAAATATGGCTTATGGTGCAACACAAACTTTCATTATGTGATTTTTTTTTATACGGGCTCGAGGCTTGACAATTTTAAAGTGCTTCTGCGGCAGATTTAAAAAAAAAAATCAGCTTGAATCGGGGATCCTCACAAATATTTAAGCTTTTTGTTCTTTAACAATTAAGATGCCAGGCTCTCTTTCCGTGTCAGTGTACTTCTTGCTATATTTCCTAAATGTGATTTTTTTCACCCTCAGACGTGTCCACTCAATTCTGGCAAAAATTTTGAGGTGTTTCCCAATCAATTCCGAGTATAATTGTGGAAGTTCCATGTTTAGCGTTTTCGCCGAGAAATACGCTTATACACCCATTATTAGATTAAAGAGCATTGAACGACGCCAAAAACGGATGCTGTCAGCCGTAACTTGTTCACAATTTACACTACTTTTTGTCCATGAAGTCACAGCTAATTTTAATAAAAAGAAAAAAACGAGAGAACGGAAGTAAATAATCCAGTTAATCTCAAAACGACAGGCACAATAGTTCATGTCGATGCTCATGCAATCTAAAATTTCTAGACCAATCACGAACAATAAAACTGCCTATACGAGGAGCACAGTAATGATTATAATTCGTTGCTCTCAGTACGACTATGTATTTTCTTTTTTATCTTATAATATATATCAATCAATACATAAATAATTTTTTTTAATTGATTTATTGCCCATCGGAGAGTATTTACCTTAGAAAATATAGATAATGATATCACAGGGACCGTCAAATAATGAATACTTCTATATTTTAAAAGATGTTTAAGAAGGTAAAGATGCCTCTTTAAAGCCCTGGTCATACATATAGTAATGTCAGTTTTATCTCTAAATTATCAGTTGTTTTCACGACTCATCAGACGAACAACTATTGGCTTAAAACCATGAAATGCCAGACTTCTTTACCCATGAATCGATTTTATCCGACGTTTTACCTCATTTTCCTTTGTTACTTATTTTTTTTCCCCCGAGATATACCCTCAGAAATGTTTCCTGAATTGTAAATAGATTGTTAAGTGTTTCCCAGCTAATTTAGAGAACATTTGTGAAGTTGCATATTTAGTATTTTGGCTCTCAATTATGCGTTTTTAAAGTAACAGTTATGAATTACTCATAAGCGGATGTTTTGACCTTAGCTCTTGACCACTTTTATTGTTTGAAGTGGTCACCACAATCGAAAAAATCACTAATGTCTCTATTCCTAACGTAAAAATCCAAACAATATTTAGAAGACATTAATGCCGTTCAATAAGAGTTCCATCAACCTTCATTATTTGTAGCAGTCATGCACTACTGTATATTTGTACGAGATGGGGATCAAAGTTATTAATTGTAATTAATTATATATCTCGGTATTGCGATGGTAATTATTCTTTCTTGTATAAGTATTCTGGTGAAAATCAAAAGCTCACCAGTATTCCGTATCACGAGGAATCACAGTTTTGAGAGATTTCACCTTATGAAATGTGGCTTATCTTGTAACACATGCCTTCATAATGTGATTTTTTTTTTTTTACCGCCTCGAGGCTTGACAATTTTAAAGTGCATTTGCTGCAGATTTAAAAAAAAAAAAATGAAGTTTCAGCTTGTTTCGGGGATCCTTACAAATATTCAAGCTTTTTGTTCTTTAACACCGAAGGTGCCAGCTCTCTTTCCGTGTCAGTCTACTTCTTGCTATGTTTCCTAAACGTGGCATTTTCACCCTCAGTAGTGTCCAATCAATTTTGAAGATAATAAGGGGTGTTTCTCAATGAATTCCGAGTATAATTGTGGAAGTTGCAAATTTAGCGTTTTCGCCGAGAAATTCAGTTTACAGCCATCAATAGATTAAAGATTATTGATCGACGCCAAAAACGGATGCTGTCAGCCGTAACTAGTTCACAATTTGCACTACTTTTGTCCTTGAAGTCACGGCTAAGATGAATAAAAAAAAAAAAATAGACAAATTGGAAGTAAGTAATCCAGTTAAACTCAAAACAACAGGAACAATAGTTCATGTCGACAATCATGCAATCTGAATTTTCTAGACCAATCACGAACATTAAAACTGTCTATACGAGGAGCAAAGTAATGCTTATAGTTCGTAGATCTCAGAACGTGTATGTATTTACTTTTTATCTTATATACAGTATCAATCAATACGTAAACAATTTTTTTAAAATTTATTTATTGACTTCGGAGTGATTTTTCCTTGCAAAATCCACATAATGATATCACAGGATCCGTCATATAATGTATACTTCTATATTTTAAAAGTTCATCAAGAAGGTCAAGATGCCGCTTTAAAGCCCTAGTTATACAAACAGTAATAAGAGTTTTATTTCTAAATTTTCCGTTGTTTTCACATCATATCAAACGAAACACTATGGGCTTAAAACCATGAAATGCCAGCCTTCTTTACCAGTGAATCTATTTTATTCGACGTTTTACTACATTTCCCCTTGTTACTGATTTTTTTTCCCCCGAGACCGAATTTCATCACCCTCAGAAATGTTTCCTAAATTTTAGATAGATTGTGAAGTGTTTGTCAGCTAATTTAGAGAACATTTGTGAAGTTGCATATTTAGTGTTTTGACTCTCAATTATCCGTTATTAGAGTAAAAATTATGAATTACTCATAATCGAATGCTTTGACCTTAGCTGCTGACCACTTTTATTGTTTGAAATTATCACTACAATTGAGAAAATTACTAATAACAGTATTCCTAACGTAAAAATCCACACAATATTTAAACGACATTAATGCCGTTCATTAATTGTTCCTTCAACCTTCATCATTTGTAGCTGTCATGCATTTCTTTATATTTTTAAGAGAAAGGGATCAAAGCTATAAATGGTAATTAATTATATATCAAGGTATTGCGATGGTAATTATACCTTCTTGTATAAATATTTAGGTGAAAAACAAAAACTCACCAGTATTCCGTGTCACGAGGTATCACAGTTTCGAGAGATTTTACCTTAGGAAATGTGTCTTATGGTGTAACACAAGCCTTCATTATGTGATTTTTTTTTTACCGTCACGAGACTTGATAATTTTAAAGTGCTTCTGCTGCAGATTTAAAAAAAAAAATCGATGTTTTCTGCTTGCAGCGGGGATCCACACAAATATTCAAGCTTTTTGTTCTTTAACACCTAAGGTACCAGATCTCTTTCCGTGTCAGTCAACTTCTTGCTAAGATTCCTAAACGTGACATTCTCACCTTCAGAAGTGTCCACTCAATTCTGAAGATAATATGGGGTGTTTCCCAGTCAATTCCGAGTATAATTGTGGAGGTTGCATATTTAGAATTTTCGTCGAGAAATACTCTTATACAGCCATCATTAGATTAAAGAGTATTGAACGACGCCAAAAACGGATGCTGTCAGCCGTAACTAGTTCTCAATTTGCACTACTTTTTGTCCTTGAAGTCATGTCAAAGTTGAATTTTAAAAAGATCGACAAATCGGAAGTAAATATTCCAGTTTATCACAAAACGACAGGCACAATAGTTCATGCTGATGTTCGTGCAATCTGACTTTTCTAGATCAATCACGAACAATAAAACTGCCTATACGAGGAGCAAAGTAATGCTTATTATTCGTAGATCTCATTACAACTATGTATTTACTTCTTTCTTATAATATATATCAATTAATACATAAACAATTATTTTAAATTGATTTATTGCCTTTTGGAGTGATTTTACCTTGGAAAAAGTAAATAATGATATCACAGGAACAGCCATATAATGAATTATTCTATATATTAAAAGTTGATCAAGAAAATCAAGATGCCGCTTTAAAGCCCTAGTTATTCATATAGTAATAATGACAATTTTATCTCTAAATTTTCCGTTGTTTTCACGTCTCACCAAACGAAACACTATGGGCTTAAAACCATGAAATGCCAGCCTTCTTTACCCGTGAATCGATTTCATCAGACATTTTACCTTATTTTGCCTTGTTACTGATTTTTTTCTCCGAGTCAAAATTTCATCACCCTCAGAAATGTTTTCTAAATTTTAGATAGATTGTGAAGTGTTTCCTAGCTTATTTAAAGAACATTTGTGAAATAGCATATTTAGTGTTTTGGCTCTCGATTATGCGTTTTTAGAGTAACAGTTATCAATTACTCATAAGCGGATATTTTGACCTTAGCTCTTGACCACATTTATTGTTTGAAGTTTTCACCACAATCGAAAAAAATCACTAATGACCCTATTCCTAACGTAAAAATCCAAACAATATTAGACGACATTAATGCCGTTCATTAAGTGTTCCTTCAGCCTTCAATTTTTGTAGCTGTCATGCACTGCTGTATATTTGTACGAGTTGGGAAGCAAAGTTATAATAGGCAATTAATTATATATCTTGGTATTGCGATGGCAATTATACTTTCTTGTATAAATATTTAGGTGATAATCAAAATCTCACCAGCATTCCGTGTTACGAGGAATCACAGTTTTGAGAGATTTTACCTTAGGAAATGTGGCTAATGGTGTAACACAAACCTTAATTATGTGATTTTCTTTTTTTATTACCGTCATGAGGCTTGACAGTTTCAAAATGCTTCTGCTGGAGTTAAAAAAAAAAAAAAATCGTAGTTTTCAGCTTGTATCGGGGATCCTCAAAAATATTCAAGCTTTTTGTTCTTTAACACCTAAGGTGCCAGCTCTCTTTCCTTGTCAGTCTACTTCTTTATGTTTCCTAAGCGTGACATTTTCACCCTCAGAAATGTCCTCTCAATTCTGTAGATAATATGGGGTGTTCCCCAATTAATTCCGAGTATAAGTGTGGAAGTTGCATATTTAGCGTTTTTATCGAGAAATATGCTTATACAGCAATAATTAGATTAAAGAGTGTTCAGCGACAACAAAAACGGATGCTGTCAGCAGTAACTAGTTAACATTTTGCACTACTTTTTTTCCTTGAAGTCACGGCTAAGGTGAATTAAAAAAAAAAAAGTTTTCGACAAATCGAAAGTAATTAATCCAGTTAATCTCAAAACGACAGGCACATTAGTTTATGTCGACGCTCATGCAATTTGAAATTTCTACACCAATCACGAACAATGAAACTGCCTTTACGAGGAGCAAATTAATGCTTATAAATCGTTGATCTCAGTACGACGTTGTATTTACTTTTCTAATATATTTCAATCAATACATAAACAATTTTTTAAAAATGATTTATTGCCTTGCGAATTGATATTACCTTGGAAAATGTAGATAATGATATCACAGGAACTGTTATATAATGAATAATTCTATATTTTAAAAGTTAATAAAGAAGTTTAAGCTGCCGCTTTTAAGCCGTAGTTATACATATAGTAATAATGTCAGTTTATCTCTAAATTTACCGTTGTTTTCACGTCTCATCAAACGAGACATTATGGGCTTAAAACCATGAAATGCCAGCCTTCTTTACCCGTGAATCGATTTCATCCGAGATTTTCTTCATTTTGTTTGTTACTGATTTTTTTTTCTTTTTCCGAGACCGAATTTCATCACCCTCACAAATGTTTTATAGATTTTATATTAATAATGAAGTGCTTCCCAGCTAATTTAGAGAACATTTGTGAAGTTGCATATTTAGTGTTTTGGCTCTCATTTATGCGTTTTTAGAGTAACAGTTATGAATTACTCATAAGTGGATGTTTTGACCTTAGCTCTTGACCACTTTTATTGTTTGAAGTTATCACCACAATCGATAAAATCACTAACAATAATATTCCTAACGTAAAAATCTACACAATATTTAGACGACATTAATGCCGTTCATTAATTTTCCGTTCCTTTCACGTCTGATCAAACGAGACATTATGGGCTTAAAACCATGATATGCCAGCCTTCTTTACCCGTGAATCGATTTCATCCGAGGTTATCATCATTTTGCATTGTTATTGATTTTTTTTTTCTTTTTCCGGTACCGAATTTCATCACCCTCAGAAATGTTTTCTAAATTTTAGATTGTGAAGTGTTTCCTAGCTAATTTAAAGAACATTTGTGAAGTTGCATATTTAGTGTTTTGGCTCTCAATTATGCGTTTTCAGAGTAACAGTTATGAATTACTCAATAGCGGAAGTTTTGGCCTTAGCTCTTGAACTCTTTTATTGTTTGAATTTATCACCACAATCGAAAAAATCACTAATGACCCTATTCCTAACGTAAAAATCCAAACAATATTTAGACGACATTAATGCTTTTCATTAAGTGTTCCTTCAACCTTCATTTTTTGTAACTGTCATGCACTACTGTATATTTTTACGAGATGGGGGCAAAGTAATAAATGGTAATTAATTATATATCTCGGCATTGCGATAGTAATTATACCTTCTTTTATAAAAATTTAGGTGAAAATCAAAAGTTCACCAGTATTCAGTGTCAAAAGGAATCACCGTTTTGAACATTAAAACTGCCTATACGAGGAGCAAAGTAATGCTTATAAGTCGTAGATCTAAGTACGACTATGTATTTACTTTATATCATATAATATATATCAATCAATACATAAACAATTTTTTTAAATTGATTTATAGCCTATCGGAGTGATTTTACCTTGGAAAAAGTAGATAATGATATCACAGGAACCGTCATATAATGAATACTTCTATATTTTAAAAGTTGATCAAGAACGTCAAGATGCCGCTTTAAAGCCCTAGTTATACATATAGTAATGTCAGTTTTATCTCAAAATTTTCATCAGACGAAACAATATTGGCTTAAAGCCATGAAATGCAAGCTTTCTTTACCCGTGAATCGATTTTATCCAACGTTTTACCTCATTTTGCCTTGTTACTGATTTTTTTCCCCCGAGACCGAATTTCATCACCCTCAGAAATGTTTTCTAAATTTTACATGGATTGTGAAGTGTTACCCAGGTAATTTAAAGAATATTTGTGAAGTTGCATATTTAGTGTTTTGGCTCTCAATTATGCGTTTTTTGAGTAACAGTTATGAAATACTCGTAGGCGGATGTTTTGACCTTAGCTCTTGACCACTTTTATTATTTCAAGTGGTCACTACAATAGAGAAAATCACTAATGACACTATTCCTAACGTAAAAATCCAAACAATATTTATACGACATTAATGCCGTTCATTAAGTGATCCTTCAACCTTCATTTTTTGTAGCTGTCATGCACTTCTGTAATTAATTATATATCTCGGTATTGCGATGGTAATTATACCTTCTTGTATATATATTTTGGTGAAAATCAAAAGCTCACCAGTATTCCGTATCATGATGTATCACAGTTTTGAGAGATTTTACCTTAGGAAATGTGTCTTGTGGTGTAACACAAACCTTAATAATGTAATTTTTTTTATCGTCACGAGGCTTGACAATTTTAAAGTGCTTCTTCTTCAGATTTAAAAAATTAAATAAAATCGAAGTTTTCTGCTTGTGTCCGGGAACCTCAAAAATATTCAAGGTTTTCTTCTTTACACCTAAAGTGCCAGCTGTATTTCGTGTCAGTCTACTTGCCATGGTTTCTAAACGTGACATTTTCACCCTCAGAAGTGTCCACTCAATTCAGAAGATAATATGTAGTGTTTCCCAATGAATTCCGAGTATAATTGTGGAAGTTACATATTTATCGTTTTCGCCGAGAAATACGCTTATACAGCCATCATTAGATTAAAGAGTATTGAACGACGCCAAAAACGGATGCTGTCAGTCGTAACTAGTTCACAATTTGCACTTCTTTTTGTCCTTGATGTCACGACTAATGTGAATGAAAAAAAAAAAATCGACAAGTCAGACGTAAATAATCCAGTTAATCTCAAAAGTACAGGCACAATAGTTCAAGTCGACCCTCATGCGATCTGAATTTTCTTTACCAGGCATGAACAATAAAACTGCATATACGAGGAGCAAAGTAATGCTTATAAATCGTACATCTCAGTATGACAATTTAATTTTTCTCTTAAAATATATAACAATCAATTCATAAACAAGATTTTTAAATTGATTTATTACCTTTCGGAAAGATTTTACCTTGGAAACTGGAGATAATTATATCACATGAACCGTCATAAAATGAATAATTCTATATTTTAAAAGTTGATCAAGAATGCGAAGATGCCGCTTTAAAGGCCTAGTTTTACATATAGTAATATCAGTTTTATCCCTATACTTTCCGTCGTGTTCACGTTTCATCAAAAGAAACACAATGGGCTTAAAACCATGAAATGCCAGCCTTCTTTACCCGTGAATTGATATCATCCGACCTTATACCTCATTTTGCCTTGTTACTTACTTTTTTTCCCGAGACCGAATTTCATCACCCTCAGAAATGTTTTCTAAATTTTACATAGATTGTGAAGTGTTTCCCAGCTAATTTAGAGAACATTTTTGGCGCTGCATATTTAGTGTTTTAGCTCTCAATCATGCATTTTTAGAGTAACATTCATGAATAACTCATAAGCGGATGTTTTGACCTTAGCTCATGACCACTTTTATTGTTTGAAGTGGTCACCACAATCGAGAAAATCACTAATGACCCTATTCCTATCNCTTAAAACCATGAACTGCCAGCCGCCTTTACCCGTGAATCGATTTCATCCGACCTTTTACCTCATTTTGCTTTGTTACTGATTTTTTTTCCCCCGAATTTCATCACCCTCAAAAATGTTTTCAAAATTTTAGGTAGATTGTGAAGTATTTCCCAGCTAATTTAGAGAACATTTGTGAAGTTGCATATTTAGTGTTTTGGCTCTCTATTATTCGTTTTAGAGTAACAGTTATGAATTACTCATAGGCGGATGTTTTGACCTTAGTTCTTGACCATTTTTATTGTTTGAAGTTATCACCACAATCGAGAAAATCACTAATGACCCTATTCCTAACGAAAAAAATCCAAACAATACTTAGTCGACATTAATGCCGTTCATTAAGTGTTCCTTCAACCTTCATTTTTTGTAGCTGTCGTGAACTACTGTATATTTGTAAGAGATGGGTATAAAAGTTATGAATGGTAATAAATTATATATCTCGGTATTGCGATGGTAATTATACCTTCTTGTATAAATTTTTATGTGAAAATCAAAAACTTACCGGTATTATGTGTTACGAGGACTCACAGTTTTGAGAGATTTCACCTTAGGAAATGTGGCTAATACTATAACACAAACCTTTAATATGTTTTTGTTTACCGTCATGAGGCCTGACAATTTTAAAATCCATCTGCTTCAGATATAAAAAAAAATATCGAAGTTTTCAGCTTGTATCGGGGATTCTCACAAATATTCAAGCCGTTTGTTCTTTAACACCTAAGATGCCAGCTCTCTTTCCGTGTTAGTCTACTTCTTGATGTTTCCTAAACGTGACAATTTCACCCTCAGAAGCGTCCACTCAATTCTGTAGATAATATGGGGTGTGTCCCAATCAATTCCGAGTATAATTGTGGAAGCTGCAAATATGGAGTTTCGTCGAAAAATATCCTTATACAGCCATCATTAGATTAAAGAGTATTGAACGACGCCAAAAACGGATGCTGTCAGCCGTAACTAGTTCACAGTTTGCACTACTTTTTGTCTCTGAAGTCACGGCTAACGTGAATTTGAAAAAATATCTACAAATCGGGAGTAAATAATCCAGTTAATCTCAAAACGACAGGCACAATAGTTTATGTCGACGCTCATGCAGTCTAAATTTTCTAGACCAATCACGAACAATAAAACTGACTATACGAGGAGCAAAGTAATGCTTATAAATCGTATATCTCAGTACGACTATGTATTTACTTTTCTTATAATATATATCAATCAATATATAAACAATTTTTTAAAAATTCTTTTATTGCCTTTTGGACAGATATTACCTTGGAAAATGTAGATAATGACATCACAGGAACCGTCATATAATTAATAATTTTATATTTTAAAAGTTGATCAAGAAGATCAATATGCTGCTTTAATGCCCTAGTTATATATATAGTAATAACGTCAGATTATCTTTAAAATTTCCTTTATTTTCACGTCTCATCAAACGAGACATTATGGGCTTAAAACTATGAAATGCCAGCATTCTTTACCCTTGAATCGATTTCATCCGAGGCTTTCATTTTGCTTTGTTAATGATTTTTTTTCTTTTTCCGACACCGAATTTCATCACCCTCAGAAATGTTTTCTAAATTTTAGATTGATAGTGAAGTGTATCCTAGCTAATTTAGTGAACACATGTGAAGTTTCATATTTAGTGTTTTGAGTCTCAATTGTGCGTTTTTTGAGTAACAGTTATGAATTACTCATAAGCGGATGTACTGACATTAGCTCTTGATCACTTTTATTGGTAGAAGTTATCACCACAATCGAAAAAATCACTAATGACCCTATTCCTAACGTAAAAATCCAAACAATATTTAGACGACAATAATGCCGATCATTAAGTGTTTCTTCAACCTTCATTTTTTGTAGCTTTCATGCACTACTTTTTTCTTTTACGCGGTGGGGAGCAAAGTTATAAATGGTAATTAATTATATATCTCGGCATTGCGATGGTAATTATACCTTCTTGTATAAATACTTAGGTGAAAATCAAAAGCTCACAATTTTAAAGTGCTTCTGCTGGAGATCAAAAACAAAAAAAGTTTTCACCTTGAAACGGGGATCCTCAAAAATATTCAAGCTTTTTCTTCTTTAACACCTTACGTGCCAGCTCTATCTCCGTGTCAGTGCATTTCTTGATATGTTTCAGAAACGTGACATTTTCGCCCTCAGAAGTGTCCACTAAATTCTGCCGAAAATTTTGAGGTGTTTCCCAATCAATTCCGAGAATAATTGTGGAAGTTCCATATTTAGCGTATTCGCCGAGAAATACGCTTATACACCAATTATTAGATTAAAGAGCATTGAACGACGCCAAAAAAGGGTGTTGTCAGCCATAACTAGTTCACAATTTCCACTACTTTTTGTAATTGAAGTCACGGCTAAGGTGAATAAATCTATCTATCTATCTATCTATATACCTAGGCTTCGACAATTCTGAAGCAAATAATCCAGTTAATCTCAAAACGACAGGCACAATATTTCATGCCGACGCTTAAGCAATCTGAATTTTCTAGACCAATCACGAACAATAAAACTGCCTATACGAGGAGCAAAGTAATCCTTATAATTCGTAGATCTAAGTACGACTATGTATTTCCTTTTTATCTTATAACATATATCATTCAATACATAAACAATTTTTTTAAATTGATTTATAGCCTTTCGGAGTGATTTTACCTTGGAAAAAGTAGATAATGATATCACAGGAACCGTCATATAATGAATACTTCTATATTTTATAAGTTGGTCAAGAACGTCAAGATGCCGCTTTAAAGCCCTAGTCATACTTATAGTAATGTCAGTTTTATCTCTAAATTTTCATCAGACGAAACAATATTGGCTTAAAATCATGAAATGCCAGCTTTCTTTACCCGTGAATCGATTTTATCCGACGTCCTACCTCATTTTGCCTCGTTACTGATTTTTTCCCCCAAAACCAAATTTCATCACCCTCAGAAATGTTTTCTAAATTTTAGATAGATTATGAAGTGTTTCCCAGGCAATTAAGAGAACATATGTGAAATTGCATATTTAGTGTTTTGGCCCTCAATTATGCGTTTTTTGAGTAACAGTTATGAATTACTTATAGACGGATGTTTTGACCTTAGATCTTGACCACTTTTATTATTTGAAGTGGTCACCACAATCGAGAAAATCACTAATGACACTATTCCTAACGTAAAAATCCAAACAATATTTATACGACATTAATGCCATTCATTAAGTGATCCTTCAACCTTCTTTTTTTGAAGGTGTCATGCACTACTGTAATTAATTATATATCTCGGTATTGCGATGGTAATTATACCTTCTTGTATAAATATTTAGGTGAAAATCAAAAGCTCACCAGTATTCCTTGTCACGGTGTATCACCGTTTTGAGAGATTTTACCTTAAGAAATGTGTCTTGTTGTGTAACACAAACCTTAATAATGTCATTTTTTTTTTTTTTACTGTTGCGAGGCTTGACAATTTTAAAGTGCTTCTGCGTATTTAAAAAATAAAATAAAATCGAAGTTTTCTGCTTGTATCAGGGATCCTCAAAAATATTCAAGGTTTTCTTCTTTACCACCTAAAGTGCCAGCTCTATTTCGTGTCAGTCTACTTGCTATGGCTCCTAAACGTGACATTTTCACCCTCAGAAGTGTCCACTCAATTCTGCAGATAATATGTAGTGTTTCACAATCAATTCCGAGTATTATTGTGGAAGTTGCATATTTAGCGTTTTCACGGAGAAATACACTTATACAGCCATCATTAGATTAAAGAGTATTGAACGACGCCAAAATGGATGCTGTCACCCGTAACTAGTTCACAATTTGCACTTCTTTTTGTCCTTGAAGTCACGGCTAATGTGAATGAAAAAAAAAAAAAAATCGACAAATCGGACGTAAATAAACCAGTTAATCTCAAAACGACAGGCACAATAGTTCAAGTCGACGCTCATACGATCTGAATTTTCTAGACCAATCATGAACAATAAAACTACCTATACGAGGAGCAAAGTAATGCTTATAAATCGTAGATCTCAGTACGACAATTTACATTTTCTCTTAAAATATATAACAATGAAATCATAAACAATTTTTTTTAATTGATTTATAACCTTTCGGAGAGATTTTGCCTTGAAAAATGTAGATAATTAAATCACAGGAACCGTCATAATATGAATAATTCTATATTTTAAAAGTTGATCAAGAATGCGAGGATGCCGCTTTAAAGCCCTAGTTGTACATATAGTAATATCAGTTTTATCTCTAAATTTTCCGTCGTTTTCACATCTCATCAAAAGAAACATTATGGGCTTAAAACCATGAAATGGCAGACTTGTTTACCAGTGAATTGATATCATCCGACCTTTTACCTCATTTTGCCTTTTACTGATTTTTTTCCCCCGAGACCGAATTTCATCACCCTCAGAAATGTTTTCTAAATTTTAGATTGTGAAGTGTTTCCAAACTAATTTAGAGAACATTTGTGAAGTTGCATATTTAGTGTTTTGGCTCTCAATTATGCGTTTTTAGAGTAACAGTTATGAATTACTCATAAGCGGATGTTTTGACCTTAGCTCTTGACCACTTTTAATTGTTTAAAGTGGTCACCACAGTCGAGAAAATCACTAGTGACACTATTCCTAACGTAAAAATCCAAACAATATTTAGACGACATTAATGCCGATCATTAAGTGTTCCTTCAACCTTCATTTTTTGTAGCTGTCATGCACTGCTGTATAATTGTACGAGATTGGGAGAAAAGTTATAAATGGTAATTAATTATATATCTCAGTATTGCGATGGTAATTATACCTTCTTGTATAAACATTTAGGTAAAAATCAAAAGCTCACCAGTAGTCCGTGTTACGAGGTA
>JAGKTI010017530.1:0-10381 GCA_018397915.1 Birgus latro
CCCTCTGTTATTCCGTAAAATCAGTGGCTGTGAAATCCGCAATAAGACTAAGGCTGGAAACATGAAAATAAGGAAAAGAACGTGAAAAAATGGAAAAGGACGTGGAAATAAGGGAAAGAACGCGAAAATAAGGGAAAGAACGTGAAAATACAGCAAAGAACGTGAAAATAAGCAAAAGAGCATGTGAATAAGGGAAAGAACGTAAGGAAAATAACTTGAAAATAAGGCTGATAACGTGAAAATAGAGGAAAGAACGTGAAAACAAAGTAAAGGTCGCTATAAATCTAGGAAAGGGAGTGACCTCAATCTCATCAATCCGGTGACACGGTTCTCTCTTTCATTATTGCTTCCTCAAGACGATTTTCTTCAGTTTAGGCGAGATTTCCCTCAATAAAGAGTCTAATGAAGGCCTTATGTATTGTTCCTGGGTCGAGAAATTTCCCCTTATTTTGGAGAGACTCGTGTGAAAGTCGAGGAATAAAAAAAAATGATAACTGACTGATGTGGCTAAATCTTGCAACAAATGACGTGCATACTGATTAACTCTTTGCTGCTTCCTAACACTACGCAATTTAATAAGGACATCTCTTAATGAAAGGAGTAATGGAAGGTCTGTCTTTGAAAACTCCTAAATCTCGAAAACTTTCTTCAATGCAAATTAAAAGAATTTGATAAAAGCCAGAATAAAACATAAAAGAGTCATTATAGTAAAGAAGTAAGGTCAAGTTACTTAAATAAGGAGAAACGGCTGAAAATAAGGCATACAAAAGATATTGAATTTAAGATTAATAAAAAGAGAGATACTGATAATATGAGTTACTGAAATAAGGTGTATGAAATAAGGGAAATGCTGAAAATAACCATACTGAAAATAAGGAGCTACTGAAAATAAGAGCATTACAGAAAACAAGAGTGGAATTGCTGTGGGACCTGCAACGAGGCTCTTTTATGTCTAAATAGGCTTAAATTAAGCACTTTTACTAAAGTTGTCGCTAGATAGTGCGACCTCAGGTGTCAGCTGATGGCAGATTTGGAGTCTCCATGTCAAATTACCATATATGGTACCACTTCTGTGTCTCCAAAGGCCTCTTTTTACAAATCAGCAAGAAGCAGAAGAAGCAGAAGAAGAACGCTGGGCACTCACTGACCTACTGGCTATCGCCGCAGGTAAAAATAAAGAATTCAAGCTCTAACCTCTGTCTCTCAATATTCCCGAGGCAACAGGTAACTCACGCATTAATCAGACTGGGCTGTGTTTATGCTGGTTGTTAATATAATGCGTTCACTCGCACCCAATACGCATTTAAATCCATTTTCTGTTTTGGCCACCAGAGGGCTCCATGCATCCCTCGTCTTAAATCCCCCTTCCTAATGCCCTCTTCTTAATTATGGCAATTCACTGAGGACTGATAATCGTTCCTACATCGAATGTAACACAAATAAAGGGTAAAGGATGGAGCGGGATTCAACAAAACACTGAGGCAAATTGTTACGTGGCTATTTCCCTCCACCGCGATAGCTGGCCCAATAACAGACCAGGAGCTGTGCCACAAGGGAAATTGCCGAAACATATTGCTGGTCTCGCCTCCAGGGATAATTCATACTTGGGTGAATCGAGGTCTTGGTCTTACTCTGGCTGGTGTGAATGTAAACAGCACACGTCGTGAATAATTGACTGACTTCATTACGCTCCAGATTATCATTACCCTCCAGTTTATCATTACACACAGGAGTGGTAGAACAACAAGACCGCCTATAATAATACTCGTTACGGACAAAAATAGCCTCGAATATTGATGCCTCCGGAAATCAAGAACACATTTGTTGTCGCCAGCTGTGATTTTTGAGTAGGAAAATAAGTTATAGTGAAACGGGAAAACAGTTTGCTGGAAATGCTCACGGTAACTGATATAAAAATGCGAAAGTGTTGCTCTGATAGGCTGCCATTAACGGAGCAGGTAAGAGGCAAGAGAACATTTTGAATAATTTTAATATGACAAAGATAGAAGGGCGTGTACTCCGATTTCCCACCCACGCAACAGCTACTCTTGTCCTGTATTCCCGTTGGTTAAGGAAGCTCCCTAACACATTTTCCTAGGCGATTTATTTTGCTTATTACACGTTACTGTCCTATTCACACAAATCCTTCCAGTATAGTCAAACTCTGCATAAATAACACTGAAAGGGATATTAACCATACATATCCACAAATAAATCACTAAGGAAGAGGTGTTACGGAGCTTCCTTACCCGACGTGAATAAGAGCCTGATGACAAAGTGAGGAGGGAAGTCTTTTATAACTAGTTTCCTGCGGCTTCTAAGAATATAACTTGTGATGATGGTACAGGGAAAATAAGGTTATAACTACGACTGATTCTGATTTTGTTCATGCATCTCGGTCCTCGATTTGGATTTAGGAACAAAGATACAATCAGTTCCCGGTCGTAAATAAGATTTTCCTCTGCTGGGAGGATACAGAACAGGGAAAAAAAATCACATTTTCTTATCTACACCGACAGAAAATACCTCAGCATATTCTTCCCCTCAAAAGAACATTTTTATAGAGAGACACATGGGAAGATGCTGTAATCCCCTTGTCCTTCCCGCAAGAAAAGAAGAAAAAGAGAAAAATGGTAACTTCAGGGAGTTGATCATAAAAGTGTTTGTGTATTTAGGTCCTGTGTAGTAGATATCGGACTGTTTAGCCACATCGCTTTAAGGACGTATTTCATCGATTATTCTTGTCAGCACTAAACAATTTTATTTACTCGTAGCTTAGATGGACGCGTCTTGCACTTACGAAGGTGACGAAGGCTGTGTCCAACCCCCTGTAGTTGTCTGGAGGTTACAACAGTAAACTAAATTCATCATAGTCTGAACATAACTCTTCCATCTCGACGATGTACTTTTTAATTTAATAGAGCAATAGTTGGACTATTTCATTCAAGTTAGAAAAGCCTAGTAGCGAAAAGGTTACATAAGGGTATATATATCAACATATCTATATCGATATTTATCTATCAATATCTATCTATCTATATACTTCCGTTTCTGAATACAAATAATTTAAAGGTTTTCAGGAATTAAAAAAGAAATGTTCTCGGACTTAACAGACAAGTCCCAACAATGCAAAGTAAAATAATGGCAACGTTCAAACTTTCGCTGTGTCCGGCAAATGCACTAATGTACTGCGGCATAACCGATCCTGCTATATTTGCGCTCCATTTTCAATCATAATTCTTGCCGAGTAAGTTAGACAGGTCCCATAACAACCATTTTACTCTGTTTTACTAACTGATCTGCCGGGATACGACCCACTGCCGTGATATGCGTGGGTAAAACTGTCAAATTCGTATGTGCACTTTTCTCGTATAATTGTCTGGATCAAAGTTCGCGTCCAGGGAGATTTGTGTTTATTTCCGAAATTTTTGGATGCGGTACATCAGAGACTGAGAGAAGAGCAGCAGCATGTCAAACTTTTCTTTTTTTTTTTTTTTTGCCTTGTGACCTGTGATGTATTTGATGATAAGTTTGAGAGAGGGGGAAATTGTGGCTGTTCCTTCCAGTATACACCCTCCCATACCAAGTCGAGGTGTATTAGAATCTTTGTTTTGTGCCGTGTATCGTATTGTGTCCCGTGTTGTACATCAGGATAAGCTGGAGGGGAGAATGTTGTGGTTGTTCCTCCCAATGGACACCCTCCCAAAACAAGCCGAAGTGTATTACAATCAAGCCAGTGTTTGTTTTGTGCATTGGATCATGCTGTGTCCTGTGTTTTATTGGAGAATAAATTTCAGGCCTACGGGAGAGAGGAATGTAATGGCTGTTGCCTCCAGCTGACACCCTCCCTAACAAGTTGAGTGGCTGTTCTCTTCAAAGTACGACCTCCCATAACGAGTCGAGGGTCACTGTGCAAAACCTGTATCCATTTTATGTAATCCATTTTTATCTGTGTCCTGAGATGCAAGATATATGAGGGCGTCACGTGCTTTTTTCTGTATGGAGAAAGTATTGAAATAAACCACCACCACGTCTACAGAGGGAAACCGACAATGCCCCGTTCTGAAAGTAGTACCCCCCTCCCTTCCATCCTCCACTCTCTCTATCCATCCCACCCACTCTCGTCCACCCATCCCATCCTTGCACTCGTGTTGCGGTATCCAAATATATTTAAAAATCTGGTTCCATCGCCTGTGCTGCCCCTTATGCAACATCCTGTCCTACCGCCATTCTCACCACCCCTCTCCTCCCACCTAAACCTTTTTCTATCCTCCGCCATCTTATCCCACCCCATTCACCTCACCTGCTCCTTTCATCCTACCTTACTATTATTTATTTATTTTGCTACCTCACTAAGACGTGCACCCTCACCACAGCACATACTTCCCCTGCTCGACTTTAATTAAGCCCTTCAAATTGATAAAGTTTGTTTTTTTAATTATTTCTGTTACGGGACAAGAGTTTAGAAGAGCTGCCTAGTAGTGAGGTTAATGAAGGTTGGTATGCTGTGTATTTAACCCCCTACGCTCAAACTCCCTTCTAAGCTATCAAAAAAATCGTCTGGAGATGGCAAGAATATGATGTTAAATTCTAGTTGCTTGATCGGACTGAAGGAGTTGATTATTTCTCAAACACCATCAACAACACGACTGATTTTCTGACAGACGCTGCTAAACACAAGGTCTGAAACGAACTCCACTGACAGGAATTACTCTGTTGTTCTAAACGGAACTAAAAAGGACCTGAAACAATGTACTGCCATGTCTTAAAAAAAAAAAAAAACGCGAAATGGTAGATTTTTGGTACCTGCCCTCACAGGTATGAACTGACTCGATCTTCATTAACCCAAATCAGTCTAATGAACCAAAAATAAAATAATAATGACAAATAGAATAAAAAAAGAATGAGGGATGAGAGCTAGAATATTCTGAGCCAGAGCACCGCCATCTGAACACATAACATGCATGAGTATAGCCAGTATATTCTCTTTACTCAATGTGTAGCCTATAACGTACATGAATATAGCGTCATTCCACGTGTATGTAATGCGCAGGGATATAGCCAGTAATCTCGTTATATTTCTCGTATAAACTGATACTGGATGGTGGTAGTGTGGTGTGGTGCTGCAGTGTGATGGTGCTGTGGAAGCTGTAAAGAACGTCGATGGTGGTGGTGCTGCTGTGGTGTGGTGAGAGTTGTAAGGGGTGTGTTGTATTTGTGGTGGTGGGAGGGTGGCGTGTTGTGGTGGTGGTTGAGTGGTGGTAGTAGTGGTCATGTGATGGTGGTAGTCCTGTGGCAGAGGTAGTGGTGTTGCAGTGTGGTGTTCTAATGGTGATGGCGGTGGTGATGTGGTGATGGTGATGCTTACTGACTAGAAATGTTTTGCTGTAATGAGAGCCGTAATGAATGTGCAGTGGATTATCCTACCCAATCTATGTTCATTCATTCTACATGCCAACAATGTAATCTCATCCACCTGTAATTGTATTCCATAATTCATATCACTACATTATTCACAGTACATTTAATACCAAAGAGTTCCGCTATCACCGTAACATTGCTGCGTGTGTAGCTGTGGGTGGAAGTGATTTAGAGTGCCTGCGTGATTTTCCGTGATTTTAATAACCTGACATTGTGTTTTGTCCACACTTTATGGCTGTAGACTTAATAACAAAAGCTGCGAAATTTGATAATAAATATTGTCTTTAATAAAATATCTCTCTATCTCTGTTTATCCACGTATTGCTTTGAGCGCTTACGTGTGAATGTAAGAGTTGGAATATTGTTGTGTCGCTTCAAAGGTTAGTTATTGTGTATCTGTCTTTATCTATCTTCTGTCTATCTGTCTATCTATGCAGCTATCTGTGTGTGTCTGTTTCACCGTCTATTTATTTATGTATTCATTATCCTACTGTACAAAATGGGAGTACTTTGAACTGTATGGGTGTTAATCATGCACACACACACACACACACACACACACACACACACACACACACACACACATTCACGCACGCACACACGTCCTATACACATACACACAAACACACACACACATACATACATGCACGAGTGTACATATAATCACATACAGTCATACATACACCTGCACACAAAAAACATACATGCTGTATGTGCCAGTACAAACATAAACACACACACACGGATGCACTCACCTCACTCTCTCTCTCTCCCATCACTAAGGCAGTCAAGGTAAGTCCATCGCTCCTCACCTCTAAAGGTTAATTAGGCACGCACCTTAATCTGCTTCACAGTTTGTCTTTCACTATCACACACCATCTCAACACTCCATTATTCCCTTTAAATCATTCACTCTTTGTATATATATCTCTGTCTTCCTTTGGTTTTGTGTCTGTCTCCCGCCGTGTCTGTCTATCTAAATGTCTATCTGTCTGTCTATCTATGTTTCCATCTGTCTATCTCAACGCATAAACACACTACTTCAGGCACATGCAGACACTGACAGTCATTCATTCGCTATTCACAGTCTGGGTGCTTATTTCCATTCATTAATTGTCGAGATTGCTCAAGCCGATTTCACTTCGCTACATTTCTCTCTCTCTAACCAATACAAGACGTATAACAAATAATACTAAACACTTACATAAACACTTGAGCTGTAAGTGGTGAATCAATTATCGAAATACTGTAATTACTGGATAATAATGGCTGGTAAACAAATGCTTGGAAAATTATACTGTGCAAAAATTATTGAAGTGAAAGACAGAAATATATACAAAAATAAAATACTGAGAATATTGTAAGACCAGCTATTCAAAGGAACTGAGGTTGAACCCTTCGCCTGGGGTTCAATGGGTGACGGAAAGGAAGGTAAATTTCGTACTGATGTGCGTGTGAGCTGGTTAGTTGGCTGGGGAAATTGTACACAGGGTAACTGTATTTGCAGTGTGGGTTGTTTTTGGCGTGGGGTGTTTGTGGTGTGTGGCGTAGTGTGGTGTGCTGCGGTGTTGTGTGGTTGGAGAGGTGTTATGTGATATGGTGTGGTGTGGTGTGGTATGGTGCGGTGCGATGCGATGCAGTGCGGCGTGTGTGTGTATGTTTGTGGTGAGGGGTGTTTGTGGTGTGGGGTGTTTGTGGTGTGGGGTGTTTTTGGTGTGGGGTGTTTGTGTGTGGGATGTTTGTGATGTGAGGAGCTTATGGGTGAGAGGTGGTGTGATGTGGTATGGTGAGGTGTGGTGTGATTTGGTGTGGTGGTGCGTGATGTGTCGGAATGTGATGTAGTGTGGTGTGGTGTGGTGTGTGGTGTTGTGTGTTGTTGGTGTGGTGTGGTGTGGTGTAGTTAAAGTGCTATGTGTTTTGTATGTATATTTTTTTGTGGGCATGACGAGTTTAGCATGTGTGAAGTTGGTGGTAACAGCGGTGTTCATACCCTACTTTCGATACGGTGACAGGGTAGAACATTTTGGAAAGCAGACTGAATCGACTAAGAATAAAGCAAAACTCTGATGAACCCATATAATTCATACAATCATCATTCATTTAATTAATAACAAAACTCAGCCCTTACCTTTCTACTAGAGTCCGTTCGGAGCTCAGGGTGTCACTGTCCTATTTGTAAAGTATTCCACATAGATGACGTTTAGATAAATCTTTTCGACTTCACGAGAGTCATTAGGCACGACTGTTGATTTTTTATGTCCTTATCGTCCCTCAGAGTACGATCCACAGTAGTTGATTTCCCTGCAGCTTCCCAGTTATTAAACCATTCGCAGATCCTCCGGCTTTTCACTGACTTCATCACAATCACGGAAAATGACAGTAATGGCCGCACAGACGCGTAATTCATCTCGTATAATTAAGCGCAACACACAAACGCACTCTCCACTCAAACAATCCCACGTGAACTGCCGGTCTTGACCACACCTCACATCCTGGGTTGACAGATAGCATATTATTTAGCGTTACTTTGTCTGGCATACCTAATGTGTAGTACCCTAAATCTATGCACACTTAACCATGAAAACGTATGAAGATTAAATGTTATTATTTGCTATGCGTTATTGTTTACCTGTATATTGAAGGTAAATAGGATAATTAAAGTTCTGATGGTGATCAGTAACTGCCGGTGTACTGATCTTCTTCTTCTTCGTCTTTCGGCTCTCCCCTTAGGGGTCGCCAAAGAGGATCTCCCGTCTCCATCTTACTGTGTCTTCTGCGTGTTGTTCTGTTACACCTGCCACCCGCATGTCCTCCTGCACTACATCCATAAACCTTCTCTTTGGCCTTCCTCTCTCTCTCCTGTCTGGTAGCTCCATTTCCAGCATCCTCCTCCCGACATACCCCTCATCCCTTCTCTGCACATGTCCAAACCATCTCAGTCTCGCCTCTCTAGCTTTGTCCCCAAACTGACGCACGTGCGCTGTCCCTCTAATATGCTCATTTCTAATTCTATCCAACCTCGTCACTCCTAATGAAAAATGCAACATCTTCAATTCTGCTACCTCCAGCTCTGTCTTCTGTCTTTTTGTCAGTGGTACCGTCTCCATTCCGTACAACATGGCTGGCCTCACTACAGTCCTATAAACTTTCCCTTTCATTGCTGCAGAGACCCCTCTGTCACAGATCACTCCTGTCACCTTTCTCCACCCACTCCATCCAGCATGGATTCTCTTTTTTAGCTCTCTACTACACTCTCCGTTACTTTGTACAGTTGACCCCAAGTATTTGAGTTCATCTACCTTTGCCATCTCTGCACCTTGCAGCCTCACGGTTCCCCTGTCATCTCTCTCATTAACACAAACGTACTCAGTCTTACTTCTGCTTACTTTCATTCCCCTTTTCTCCAGTGCGTATCTCCATCTGTCCAGCTCTGCCTCAGTTTCCACCCAGCTCTCACTATATATCACAATGTCGTCCGCAAACATCATTGTCCACGGAGACTCCTGTCTAATCTCATCTGTCAGTCTGTCCATCACCATTGCAAACAAGAAGGGGCTCAAAGTCGATCCTTGAGGCAATCCCACCTCGACCTTGAAACCCTGTCATTCCTACTACACATCTCACTGCTGTTACACTATCGTCGTACATGTCCTTCACCACCCTCACGTAAGTACTTCTCTGCCACTCCCGACTTTCTCATACAATACCACAGCTCCTCTCTCGGTACCCTATCATAAACCCTCTCCAAGTCTATAAACACACAGTTCAACTCCTTCTGGCCTTCTCTTTACTTCTCCATCACCATTCTCAAAGCAAATATGGTGTCTGCAGTGCTTCTCCCTGGCATAAAACCAAGTTGCTCCTCACGGATCCTCACGTCTTTTCTCAGCCTAGTTTGCACCACTCTTTCCCAAATCGTCAGTGCATGGCTAATCAGCTTTATACCTCTGTAGTTGCTGCAGCACTACACATCACCCTTGTTCTTGAAAATCGGAACTAGAACGCCGCTGATGCCACCACAAAATCCCTCCATTAGTCAAGACTAGTTAATGTAAACAGACCATAACGCAACACAAGAGATGGACGTGCTTGTGAAAGATGAGTGTTTCAAGTTCAGTTTTCGCGCAGGTGAGACTAGTGGACTAAGTTTGTTTTCCCCCCTTGCCTCTGACTTCTGTTCACTCACCAGCACAACAGTAAGGACCTGGATGCAAACCGAGAACTGCCGGTCATGATCAAGTGGAAAATTAAGGATCAGTAAAAAATTGACTGTTTGCCTTAATGTCCCTTTTGTAGTCTATAGGTGCAAAATCCAAGCCTTCTTGTCGAGTGTCGTCTGCGTTTTGCTGTGCCGATCAAGGACCCAGTTCATTCTTTTCTTTGTAGCAAGATTAATACCTAACATCAGATGGGGTGTTTTAATGTGATGGCACCAATATAACCGAGCGGCTCAATTATCTGACTATACAGGAAACTTCAGCTACTTCCGTATCCCTTATGAGGAACTTGGAAGGCTGCAAGTGAAGGAGAGATTAAGTTTACACCCCACCAGGTTCATGTTCCAAGTGTACCCAAGACCACAACTACCATAAAAAGATCCTTCATATGATTTCAGTGTAAACAGGGAGGCGTGGGGAGACGTTTGGAAGGGAGTGGGGGGCGAGGCGGGGGAAGTGGGGAGAGACTACGAGTAAAGGTGGAAGGAGAGATGAGGGAGGGAGGCAGGGGGATGCGTTGGGGAGGAAGGAGGGGGCTGGGGGAAGGCAGGGGGAGAGGTGTAGTAGCCAGATTGGGGTGGCATACTTTACATGCAGATGACTCGAACACACACACTCTTCTGCAAGGACTTGGACAAATTGCGTCGTTGCCTTGGAAAGCGGACACAGGCAGAAATACCTTAGGATTAAGCTGTATGTGTGTGTGTGTGTGTGTGTGTGTGTGTGTGTGTGTGTGTGTGTGT
>JAGKTI010017531.1:0-18431 GCA_018397915.1 Birgus latro
AAAAAATAAAAAAAACAACGCCTTGGAGTCCCGGAGAGTGGGTGGGAGGATCATGAAAGCCCCCACCATCCGCCCCTTTCTTGGTGACGAACCAGCGAGATGCCTGGAACCACTGTCTGACTCACTTATTCATTTCTACAACAGTCTCGGCATTTCCTCTAACTTTCTCTCTTTCTCCTCGCTGAGTGAGGTCACCTTGATGTAGTGGTGTGGCTTGAATCGTGGCTGGCAGTGCCACCTACTCTGGAGGCTTGCCTACCTGTGTAGGGTTCTGCATTTGTCAGCCACGTGGACCAAGCACTCCCTATATCACTGGTGGAGGAGGCCTGTTTGTGATAATAGTCCCTGCCCATTTGCCATCTAGGGCGGGACTGTTGCTTCCCCACATGTTTACAATGCGTGACTTCCCGTAATGCTTGGAGACAGGAGTCTTGGGGGTTGAGTGATGCTGAACGATGTGCCCTGCAGCTAGCAATACACCTCTTCGGTCCCTTATTCTGGCTAGACGGGCAGCCTGGTTGGGCCCTATCAGGTCAATCGGCTGGTCATGCATTGGCTAAGGTCAAGTGGGGACTGGGGTGCCTGGTGGCTCCTATCGTCTTGGAGTCACCTTTGCACAGGTCCCCCAGTGGTTGCCAGTGTATACTGTCCTGCTACCTCTGGGGTCACCAGTGATGTTGTCCCTGGCATAAGACTTCCCCTTGTTGGGCTCCATGATTGGTGGAGGGATGGGGAAATGAAGTTTTTGTTTGATGCTACATGGAGAAATTAAACAAGAATTCTGTTGATGACATTGCACCTGTTCACGGAAAATCTTCGGACTCTTCCATGATTGTCACTCTGGACCCATTCCAGACCACTGGCGACTATCCTCCTTTGCCCCAGCATTAAACCGGGACTAGGGGGCGGTCACGTCAGGCTGGTGGGGCTCTGGGGTTAGGCCTGGTAGAAACTGTGCTGGCATCTTATGCAAAATATCTAGTGCTGAAAACCCCTCACGTTAGGTAAGTGCTAAATATTGATATTTTTTATTTATACCGTGCCGTTGTGCCTGCATGCGGGAAAGAACCTAAGATTTCATCACATGGGGATGGAAGCCTCCTTACTGAGGTGTCCTCGCCAGAAGAAAGCTCCCAATTACAAGCTCTCACTTCTGTTTCTTGTGTGCAAGTTACCTGTGTTCCTCATGCTGCCTTTACCAAATGCAAATGTGTGATTTTTTCCTGTGATCTCCTTCCATACCCAGAGGCACGGTTGTTGGATGAATTGAGATCTTCTGGTGTGGTGGGTGTTGGGTGACTGCAGAAGAAAACTGATAGTCCTGACCCCGACTCCTACCTTGTTCCTGACATTTGACAGGCTAACATTGCCCATGTCTGTTAAACTATCATGGCTGTCACTTCCTGTTAAGCCATATGTGCTAATCCCGAAGTGATGTTTCCACTGTCAGGAGTATGGTCATGTTAGCCAATTTTGCCGCCGTGCACAGGTTGGCCTTCCTGGTGTATGTGTTTCCTGGGGTGGACCAAGCCATACAAGCGACTGTACAGGACTCCAAAATGCTATTACTGTGGAGGTCCTCATACTTTCTCTTCTAAAAACTGTCCAAGATACTGCCTTGAAAAGGAGATTTTATCCATTTGTACACGTGAAAGGGTTTAGTTTCCTGAACCAAAAAGGAAAGCCTAGACACTCTTCTTTCAGCCTGGGGTTACTTAAACTTCTGTCCATTCTGGAATGCCAGTGCATCGCCCTGTATCTCACAGGCAGCCTCGACCCATTCCAGTACGCAGTCCTTCAACTCGTGATTTGCAGGATGCTTTCCTCATGGCTAGTACTGTTTGTGAGAATGATGTTTGCCTGACTGTTTCTCCATCAGTTTCCACCACCACTTCGGTGCCTGACGGCTTGCACACATCTGTGGTGGTGGCAGCTGTCCACATTGACCATACTCCTCCCGTCTTACCCAGGAAGCCCGAGGCTCCATTTTTACCTGGCAAACTTCACCATTGTTCATCAGAGTCCTCTGAGCATGAAGACCAGCCACCTAAGGTCTCTGCAATTAATCCTTCTGCCAACATCTCTCCTTTCCACTCTGCCCAGCTGGCTGAGGGATTTAGCCAGGTGAAAGCTGAAGTTGATGGTTCAGCTCTTGTCCGGTCCCCACCTGGGGATGTTGTTGGACAGCTCGTTGGTGCTTCATATCTGAAGCATAGGATGGCTTCCTCAAATGATTCGAGTCCTGTGGACTCTACTTTCACTTCTGAGGCTACTGGTGGGGCACTGGCCGTCCTACATCTCCTAAGGCAGCCCCCAAGCCACCTTCCAAACAGACTTGTATGTCCCCTCCAAGAAGGAGTGTTGTAAAACTTACTTCCTCGTCCTCATGTTAGCCTTCGGATGTTCCACAGAGAGTGCGGGTTTCTGGTGCCTGGGATGCTCCTTTGAAGGGCTTTCATAAGCATCAGTCCAAACCCACTCGCTTGTCAAGTGTACAGTTCCGCATTTAATCATCATCCTTCCACTATGGGTTCTATCATTCAGTGGAATTGTCAATGTTTACGTGCTAACTAGGAGGAAATGTGTCATCTTGTTTCTCAATTTACTCCTCTGTGCATGTGCATCCAGGAGACCTTGGTAGGTGATGCTCTTCCTTCCAGTCCTTCTGGCTACCATTCCTTTTATTTTGATCCTGTGAAGGCCATGGTCGTCATGGAGGTGCTGCAATCTTCCTTTACCAGGATATTCCGTACAGCTGTCTGGACATCACTCCCCTGCAGGCTGTTGCTGTCCGGATGTTTTTACGTTGGCAGTATACAGTTTGCAGCCTTTATCTTCTTCCTAGTGCTACTGTTGAAAGGACGGATCTGGAATGCCTTATTCGTGGCCTTCCTTCTCTCTTTCTGTTACTAGGAAATATGAGTGGCCACCATCCACTGTGGGGAAAGAGTGAGGCCAACCATCGGGGTGTCATGCTGGAACTTTTACTGTCACTGATGTGTCCTTATGCTCAGCTGATGCTGCCTTAGACTTTACCTGGGATGTGTTGTCTGACCTTTATGGCAGCGATCATTTTCCGTCTTCCTCGCTGGCTTCTGGATAAAGCTGACTGGCCACTTTTCAGGGAATTAAGTTCCACTTCCCTTTCTGTCAGGGTGTTTGGCTCTTACTAAGGCAGTGTCAAATTTCAGTGACTTGCTGCACTCAACAGCTCTTTCATCTATTCCAAGGGGTCAGTTCCTAAACGTCCGGTTCCTTGGTGCAACCCTGAGTGCAGTTCCACAGTGAGAGCCAGACAAGTCGTCTTCTCTCGACTTCGTCATCAACGTGGGGATCCTCAGTATTTGGTGGCGTATCAGAGGGCACGCCCTCATATGAGACGGGTTTTAAAGCAGGCCAGGCGTTCATTCTGGAAGGGTTATGTTTCCTCCAACAGTTTGAGGACTTCCATGACTCAGGTGTGGAACCGGGTAAGGAAAATTTCTGGAAAATTTACTGTTCCTCTCCTCCTGTTTTATCTGCAGCATGTGGAACTGTGGCTGATCCTTTCACTGTTGCAGAGTTGCTTGATGATCATTTTGCCAGTGTGTCACAGAAGGAGCACCTAGAGTCCCATGGTCTCAGTTTTGCCTCTTCTGGGGGAGAGTCTTACAATGTTACATTTTCTATTTCTGAACTTCAGGCAGCTCTGTCGCAGTGCCATGATTACTCTCCCGTGTGTGATGATATTCCTTATGCCTTTTTTCATCACCTGTCTGGTGAGTCCCTTTTGTTTTTGCTTTCTTTATTTAATAAGATCTAGTGTTCTGGGGAGTTTCCTGCTTGTTGGGGTGTTGCTGTGGTTATCCCCATCCCCAAACATCATAATGACCACCTACAGGCAACGAATAATTGGCTTATTTCTCTGACTTCTTGTATATATAAAGTTCTGGAAAAGATGGTCAATGTTAGGTTTGTTTGGTTTTTGGAGAGAAGTGACTCCTTGTCCCCTGCCCAGTATGGTCTTCGAAAATTGCGATCTACCTCTGATGCACTACTGTCCTTGGAATCTTCTGTCTGTGAGGCTTTCTCCACTAATCAACAGCAGGTCACGGTCTTCTTCGATGTGGAGAAGGCATATGACACTGCCTGACATCATGGCATTTTACTTTCTCTTCATTAATTTAGTCTTCATGGGAGCTTGCCTATTTTTATTCAACAGTTTTTATCTAATAATTTTTGAAGAGTCCGAGTGGGAGGAGTACTTTCTAATGCCTGTGCACTAGTAGATGGAGTAGCACAAGGGAGTATCCTTAGTTTTACTCTCTTTGCTGTGGCCATCAACAGCGTAATCAGTGTACTTCCTGATGGTGTACGAGACTCACTATATGTAGATGACCTCTCAGTTTCCTTCACTGCGTCTAGAATGTCTCTGATAGAGAGGAAGTTGTAGCTGGGTCTTAATAAAATTTCTGACTGGGCAGAGGCCAGTGGCTTCCATTTTTCTTTAACAAAGACAGTGACCATGCATTTTTGTCATCTTTGGGGGATTCACCCAGATCCTGACTTGTATTTCTATGGTCGGAGAATAACCTGTGTGGAAGAGACGATGTTTTGGGTTTTCTGTTTGATGGATGACTAACCTGGGTTCCTCATATTCATTCTATTGTAGCGACTTGGCTTAAACCTTTGAGTCTTTTGAGGGTTTTGGCTCATAGCTCTTGGGGAACTGACCGTCAGACCCTCCTCCTCTTGCATTGGTCTCTTATTCTTCCTAAACTTGAATATAGGTGTGAGATGTACCCCTTTGCAATATATTCCCGTCTCCAGTTGTTAAATTCTGTTTATCATGCTGGTGTACGTCTGGCAACCGGGGCATTCAGGTCATCCCCGATTTCAAGTTTGTTGGTGGATGCTGGTGTACTACCCTTGGATTTGTGATGCCAGTCGTTGATGATGAGGTGCTGATATCGTCTTCACCATATTCCGGATGCAATTTCTTGTTCCATCATCTCCCAAGGTTCCCAATCTTCTGTTTATGATACCCGTAATAGTTTTCCAAAGTTCTTTGGTTACAAGGTCCGGTCTGTTATGTTACCCCTCTCTGTTCCGAGACTAGCAGTTTGTCCACATCAGATCCCAATGGTGGGTATTTGGCTACTACCTCGTATGACATTTTGTAGGTCCGTTGTCGGTGAAAAGGGCTAACTTCCCCCTCAAATGTCCCTCTCTCTCTTTTTAGAACATGCCTCCACCTATGAGGGTTCTGCTTCTGTCCATACTGACGGGTCTAAGAGTGATACTGGAGTAGGCTTTGGTGTTGTCTTCCCTTCTATTAGTTAGGGCGGTAGCCTTGCTGGTATTAACTTCAGTGTATACGGTGGAACTGACTGCGCTTTAATATGCTTTCAAGATCATTTTTACTGTCCCCCAATCTGTTTTTGTGATTTTTAGTGACTGCCATAGTGCTCTCTCCATACTGGAGTCTTTTAACCCAAGGCGTCGTAACGATGTATGGGTAATTCGCAACGTTTTGTCATGATGACACCCGATGATATACCTATACGTTATGCAATTGGAACGTCTGTCATTTGCACATTTTTTCAAGTTTCACGGGTGATTTTTGTTTGGCATATGTGGGAGACCATCCTCGGGATACTGCCTGGCCCCACCTGACCCCCCTTCCCCCCACACGCCATTTTCTCCGCAGTTCACCTGTTAGCAGTGACCTGGTGAGTAAAGACATGTCACGCCACTGCCTCTCCAAAGACAAAATTCACGGTGAAAGTGATTCCTGAGGTGGTGGACAAAGGAAAAAAAAACAAGCTAGAGGAAGAAACAAACAGAAATGATGAGGTGGTAATGTTGTAAAGGAAGGTGCCACGTGTTGTGTTTGGTGAGTGAACAACGCTTATATTGCCTACTGTATATTATTTTGAGAAAACTAATATACTCTACTACATAAAGATTCCTACCAAATAAATAAATAAATAAATATGTAATTTAAAATGGCTTGAATTAGTTAACCCTTCCATAGTTTGTTTTCTTTACCCAGGTACCCTGAAAAAGAAGGAAAATGAAAGGCTAAATGACACCCGTATCAACATTTTTAACCTCAGGTGAGCGATTTTTCTATGAATTTTCGATGTTTCTCACCAAAAACGGAGGTTTGAGCAAAAACAAAAAAAATGAAAATTGGTCGGGATCTGGGGGTAGGCTGGGTAAAAAACCAGTCTGGACTGGGCGGGTTAAACCAAGAATTGGCTTTGTTGGCTAATGGTCCCTAATAAATACAACAAAATAAAATGTTACTGCATCTGACAGCATAGGCAGTTGTAAATTAAACGTGTGTATTTTGTATAACAGGATGAAATAATGACCATAATGAGCGGAAGTAAAATCTGTATGGTGAAATTCACAAGTTTACATCTGCGGATGTGGAACTTTCCAGTAAGACAATGGGAAGAGTTCCAATAACATTAATAGTGAATTCGTGGTAGTTCTTTATATTAAAAACTAAAGTAAGTTCATGAAGCAATGTTTATGGTGTTAATTTCGTGAAATAAACTGTAGTCTCGAATGATTAAATCATTCAAGTAATAAGTGGAAACTCCTAAGTCTTGGATCTGTTGCCATTTAATTTTCCTCTGCATTCTCTTTGTGGAAAGCAAGAACAACAAACCCTGCATAGTCCCACAAAGGCATGGTAGAGCACAAAGAAGCAGGATAGGGTAAGGAGAGACAGGGTAGGGTAGGGAAAGATTAGGAATGGCAGGGAAAGGCTCTGTAGGGCAGGGAAAAGAAAGGCAAAGTATGGAGAGGCAAGGATAAGTGCTCCATTGCAGCCATCCTCTCCTCACTTCCAGCTCCTCATCTTTGGCAATGCAGTGAAGAGTTATCACTAGGCAATATGTGGCGCCACTCAGGTGGTCAGATGGCTGGGTATGCTTCTGTTCCTGGTGGGAGGTGGTGAAAGGGGGATATTTGAGAGAATGAAGGCTACTATCCGCATTTCATGGTGGTCAGTGGCAGACTGTTTGGTGCAATACTTCCTGCAGCCTGTGACCCACTAAGTAAGGATAATCATGCTAAGTAACAGTAATCAAGCATGAAATGAAAATCCCACTATCATCTGGAGGAACCATTGCAGCAATGCACAGTCCTTCTTGAAAGACTGTAGCAGCCTAAATGTTTAAAAAAACATAAGCAGCTATACCTAAAGTGAGACAGTTACTGTACCCAGAATGACAGAAAAAACTGTAACAAAAAAGTTGGGTGAGGAATAAATATGCAATGAATAACAAGTGGAAGTGTACTAGACTGATACTGCGCTCCAGTTCCCTAGTATAGGATTTTGTTCAAATAAGTATGTGAGTATGGGGTGAGCTTCATAGACCTCATATGGAACTTTGTTAAAGGTGTTTAAGTCTACAGAGGTGCATCACTATTTTCAGGAAACATTAGTGACAGATGACCAAGACCACTTGTAGAGGTGCTCCGGCATCAAAAATGGCATTTGGAAGACAAAAATGTGCTCCAACATGACAGATGAACTTGAAAGCAATCATTGTGTAGCACTACAGAGAGCAAAGGTTTGAACTTAGAAAACAGTTGAGAGAACATTTTTTGAAGATTGCTTCTTCAAACCTGGAAAATGATGGTGAACGTAAGCTGAGCTAAGCACAAAGTTTATGATATTGCCTTGTAAACTGTATGAGAGGATAAAAGTGTGAGCAAAGTTGTAAAAGAGTGACAAAAAACTAGACAGAACATACACTACTTGGTAAGATATCTTAATATGAGATAATGAGGCCAAGAAATAGGAAGAAGAAATCCACGTAAAGAATCAAGAGACAATGGACATGTCCTAGAACAGAACAGTGTGAAAAATGACTCTCCTCTGAGAGAGCAGCCAGAACACAAAGTGTTATCCATAGATATGCAGGCATTCATAATGAAACTCAACTACTCGTATGGTATGTGTGTACGAATTACACACATATATAGATATGCATGTATGCCCATTTCTGTATTTGTCTGTCAACTTGTATCAGTCTAATTAATAACCTGTCTATTAATGTCTGTCTATGTATAAGCATTAACATACACACATTATAAATAATGTACCAGTATGTGATTACACACAAATACGAGTAAATATACTTATAGATAGCAGCACATGCACGTGTCTAAGAAAAATCCGAACTTAACTGAAAAATAAATATATCAGCTGATAGTTAATTCATACATTATCAACCATCATAGAAATAAGCTATTCAACTTACATGTTCGACTATTTAAGCTCCTTTTAACCCATTAAGGCCCAACCATGCTCAGACTCAATGAAAATTATTTTCTTTCTAGCATGAGGTAAAAAGACTGTTAGTAACTTGATATTTGTGCCCCCATATGTAGAAATGCTTCGTAATATGCCACATACCTCATGATCTCAAAAGAAAACAATGGTTAGATCAATACGTCAATTCATGGTTTAAAGGAAGAGAATATGTTGTTCTCTGTAGATTTATCTGTTTATCAGCAGACAACATAATCTGTAAGGGATGGTTATAAATAAATTGCCTCCATGCCACCCTTCTCTACTCCATCTGACTGCTCTCTACAACTTACACACCCCTTTCTCATATACCTCTTCACCCCATCCTTCCACTTCATTTTGAGTCTCGACCTTCCACACTCTACCTCACTCACATACATGCTTCTTCTCATTCTCTCATCATTCATCCTCTTCACACGTCAAAACCTCTTAAAGTATTTCTCCTAATGCCATCCAACATACGCACGTCAACACAGTAACAGCCATTCACTCCTCATTTGTATGCATGTCACTGCAACTAACTCCATATGTTTCTCTCATTAACTCATTTCTACTGTTCTCATGATTTTGACCCTTCCAACAAGGTTCAAACTTCACATTCATGTGTCAGAGTGAGGATCACAATGCTGTTTTGAAGCGCCTTTTTTTTCCTACTTGCACAATTCCTTTTTTGCAATCATTGCTTTCAGAGAAGTAGCAACCTTTCTTCCCTGCTTTATCTATTCATTCATTTCACTCTCCAAACTTTCATCCCTACTCCCCACACTACCTAAATATTGAAGGGGCTCATATAATCCAATATCTGATCATCCCTCCTGACTGTGCGCTCCCTGCCATCATTCATTTCAATGACTGTAACTTTTTTCTTAGCTACATTAACTTTTAAATCTTGCTTCTTATACACATTTCGAAACTCATTCACAATACCTTGTAACACTCCATGTATCATCAGCCTTCAACAGTACATGACGTTTCCAAATGTAATCTTTTCTCAACAAGGACACTCCAATATCCACTGCCATACTTTTTTTTTTCTTATGACATCATCCATTTATACAGTGAATTAGTATGGTGACATGGCACATCCCTGTTTCAGTACGAAATTCATATGAAAGAACTCGGTTCACTTGCCACACACACTGCGCCCTTGTATACTTTTACATAAGTGTACTCGTACTCTTGCCATCACTAAGCAATCTTCCATCTTCTCCATACATATTCAGCACCTTGCACATTGCTTATCTGTCTGGGGAGCGGGTGAAGGTGGTGGGCGTGCAGGGGTAGGTTGGCCATGTGGTGTTCGGTGAGGTGAGGCTGGTGTAGGTGGCGAGTGGGTGGAATGGGTGTCTGACGTGTGGGTGGGTGCAGGGATGGTTCTGGGTGGTAGTGAGGGCATGATGCGAGAGGAAGGGGGAGTGGGGTGTTCTCTATGAGTGGGCAAAGGTGATGGCCATGGGGACATTGAGTGGGCACGTGGTGCTAGGGTTGGTGGAGGGGGGGCTGGGGGAAGGTGAGGAGAGCAAGGGGGTGATGTAGCAAGAATATGAATCAGTGTCGCACTCCTGTGAAGGAGTGTGGCGTGGGGCGGGTGTGTGAGGGTGGTACGATGGAAGGGCTGGGTTCTCGTGGAAATGACGCACATGGCGATTGCGCTACGTGCGGGTGGTCTCGTCATATTGGATGATGACTTGGTAAGGGTTGGGGACTTTTATGATCATGAACTGCCCCGTGTACCGTGGTGCTAGTTTGTGTGGGGTGGGTAGGGTTGCAACGACGACGGAGTAGTAGGGGCTGGCGGTGGGGCATCGGGCTTCAGGTCTTGGCTGTTTTGCAGGCAGTGTAGTTTTCGTTTGAGATGGTGGAGGGGGTTGGAGGTGGGAGAGATGGCGGGTGGTTCCAGGTGATGGCGTTTTTTTTTTTTTTTTTTTTTTTTTTAAGATTCGCCACACTGGTGTGGCACGGGCTCGGGGTGGAGAGCCCGTCAGATGATGGCAGTAAATAAACAAGGGGGTGTCCTCTGCATGGCGACAGAGGACGCTGGCGTTGGGGGGGGCAGAGCCCATCCCCGCATAATAACATGGGGGCGTCCTCTGTCTGTATGGCGACAGAGGACGCTGGCGTGGGGGGGGGGGGGGGGCGGAGCCCACCCCCCGGACAAATAAATACCAGTGCAGTGGCTGGAGGGTAACTCCAGCCACCATGATGGCGGAGTGGCAAGAGGAGAGGCGCTTCACCAAACACTTGCTCATGTGGAGTAATGCCATCCTCGTGAGGGCAGGAGTTCATCCCCCACTGCACTATTTTGACATGAGCTGGATAGTCATCATTTTGTGTGTCGTTGATATTAGTTCGCACCTGGTTGAGTAGGGTGCGATGACTTCTTTCGCAGATCCTATTTCCTTGTGGCCAATATGGAGAGGAATCGGAAATACTGTATCCGAATAGTTTGGCAAGTTCTGTCCATACTCTGCTTGTGAATTCCGGGGCATTGTCGAATTGGAGGGCTTAAGGGATGCCAAAGTAGGGGAACACATGGTGGACGAGGGAGTCTGCAATGGCAAGTGTGTGGTGTTCTTTCGCCGGGCAGGCAATCAGGATCTTAGAATAGGTGTTGACGAATGTGCCTGGTGTGCAGGTGGCGTCTTTCCTGAGTGCGCAGGCTCAGCATGCCTGGATGACTTGCTTGACGAGGGGGGGGGTCCAATAGTTGTCATTAAATATTTGAAGGAGTTTCTTGGCTCCGAGGTGAATTCCGTTGTCTGAGTGTAGGTGGGTTCAGGTGTCGAGGGCAGAGTCGGGGTTGAGGGCGATGTGGCCTGAGCGGGTGCACAGGTGGTCGTCATGCCTCTTGAGCTTGGAGAATATATGTGACGGCATCCAGTCTGGGCAGTCTTTTTCTTGCCACTTGCAGGAGGGTGGGAATGTCGTGGATGGAGCTTATGCGGAGTCTGGAGAGGGCGTTGGCATTTGTGTGAAGTTTGCAGGGCCAATATGCGATGTCAAAGTGGAATTCCTCGAGGGTTTCTCTCCATCGGATGATTTGGCCATTTTGGGTTTCAGATTGTCGTAGCCACTGTAGGGACTGGTGATCAGTGATTATGGTGACGTGGGTGCCATCCAGGAAAGCCTGGAAGTATTGTAGGGCCCAGATGATGCCCAGGCATTCCCATTTGGTGGCGGTGTAATTTTTCTCCGCTTGGTTTAGTGTGCGGCTAGCACAGGCTATAATGTGCTTCTGCCCCTCTTGGACTTGGGCTAGGACGGCTGCGACTGCTACTAGGGAGGCGACAGTGTACAGGCAGAATGGAAGGGTGTACTCTAGGAATGAAACTATGGAGGCAGTGATTAATTTGTCCCCTAGGGTGTTGAATGCCTGTACTCGGTCTGCTGTCCAGGTAAAAGGTTCTCATTTCGTTGTTAGGTCATGGAGGGGCATTGCAATGTTTGCAAAGCCTTTTACAATGCGTCAGTAGTAGGACGCAAGGCCGATAAGGGTGCGTAACTGGTAGATGTCTTGGGGAAGGGGGATGTCTGCTATGGCTTGTAGCATCTCCATGTCGGGGGCTATACCCTTCCTAGAGATGACGTGTCCCAGGAAGGAGACGGAACGTTGGGCTAGGATGCACTTGGACAGCTTGAGCTTGAGTCCGGCCTGTCGGATCCAGAGGAATACCTGACGTAGGCGGTCAAGGTGGTCGGCCCAGGTGCGCCTGAAGATGATCACGTCATCTAGGTATGCAAGGCATATTTCCCAAGTGAGGCCGCTAAGTACTGACTCCATTAATCCGGAAAAGGTGGTGGGGCTGTTGCAGAGGCCAAATGGGAGCACATTGAACTCGTAGTGCTTCCCATTACTGGTGAAAAATGCAATCTTGCCTCTGTCCTTGGGGTGGACAGGGACTTGCCAGTATCCTGACTGGAGGTCGAGAGTGGAGAACCAAGATGCCCCATACAGGGAGTCAAGGGAATAGTCGATTCTGGGTAGATGTGTAGCATCCTTGGTGGTTATGTCACTGAGTTGACGGTAATCGACGCTGAAGCGTATTGTGCCATCTTTCTTTTTCATGAGGACAACAGGGGAGGACCAGGGGCTGGTGGAGGGTGATATAATGCTGCATCGAACGTGTCTTGGACATGCCAGTCTTCTTCAACCCGTTAGTTAGGATTTTTCCTGCATGAGGGTTGGCGTATGGATGGTCCCATCGTGTGTATCTCATGGGACAGGTACAACGTGTGGCCGATGTCTGTGGATCCCGACGAGAAGATGTCTCGAAAGTCCAGGAAGAGGCATTGAAGGCTGTAGATTTGTTGTGAGGAGAGGTGGTCAGGTACGGGGGGAAGGGTGTGGGAGGGAAGGGAGGGGGATAGAGGCAGAGAGCTCTGCTTCTTCCATCTCTCCGACCACTGGTTGCTTGGGGAAGGTTAGGGGAGTGGTGGAAATGTTGGCAATGCGCACTGCTCCGGCGTGGGGGGGGAAGGAAGTTGGGTGACAGTAGGCATGAGGTGGTGGCACCCGTTGGTGGATTGGGGAGAACAATACGGAGTTGCCGCTGGGGCGATGTAGGTGCAGCCAGGCCTCGTGGTTGAGGGGAATTGTGGTGGTGGAGGCAAATGTGGCGGGGAATGCTGGGGTCTGCGGAGAGGGCACTGGGGGTTGTGCAGGGTGTAGCATGGAGGAGATGATGTTGTGGGTATGGGGGTAGGAGGGATGTGAGGTGGTGCGTGTGCAGAGTGGCTGTGAGGGGGCATCTGGTAGTGTGTTGAATTGTAAGTGCCGCTTGTGACAATCAATGTTGGTGTGCAGTTTTTGTAGGAGGTCTAGCCCCAGGTAGCCATTTTCTGCACGGCAGGTGGAGTTAAAGACAATGAATCTGTGCAGAGCAGATACATCCTGGTGGATCTCAGCACGTAAGGCCTGAGTCTCCCCACGGATGGGCAGGAGACCATCCTTCTCATCTATGAGATGGGCATTGGTGGGGAAGAGAGGGCCGAAGACTTTGGAGTGACGGGAGTAAAAGTGGTGATAGAGGCATAATCTGGCTGCTCCCACATCAACCAGAAGTCTTGCTTTGACCCCGTTCAGCCTCTTCTTGTCGGTATGTTTGTGAAGTGGCCCCTGCCACCGTGGGGAGGTGCGGGGGTAGTCTTACAAATTCAGGTGCTGGGAGGCGTCCTTCTCTCCGAGCTGTGTCCTCGGGCTTGGGGTAGTCTGTCATGGAGTTGTTGTCCTCAAGGTTTACGTCCTCGATGGCAGAGATTTTGTGGTCCCCCAGGTTGGCTGCTTTGTGTCGGGCGCCCATCAACTGCTCTCTGATGTCATGTATGGGGCAGCGGCTGCTACGTGCTGAAAAGTCCCACGGGTTGATGGAGATCAAACTAGTGGTTTCTCTGGGGTTGGGGCTTTTCTTTGTGAGGAGTGCTCTTGGCATGGCAGTGTCGGGAAGCCGACATGCATCCCCTCGGGCAGGTGTAAGACACACAGCTGTGACAGGTGTGCAGGTGACACCGCCTGCCGGACGTGAGTTTAGGATGAAACGCGGACAGGGGGGAAAGAGTAGGGGTTCGATGGATTCTGTGTACAGCTGTGGGCAATAGGGAGATGGAATAAGGAAGAGAGGTTGAGAGAAAGAGATAACTGGAGGAAGGAGGAGGAAGAGATAGAGAGAGAGGGGTAGTGCAGGTGGTGTTGGTCAATTTGTTTATGCACAAGACTGCTGGTTGGGCGTTATCCGATCGTGGGAGCGCGAGCTGACGTCTGCAGATCTGGTCCGGCTCGGAAACGGGTGAAGCGGGTGAGATGTGGGTGACGGCGTTGGATGAGTGGGTGAAGTCATCACCCACCACACACCACATGACCCGCTAGCGAACATCGGCAACTTTCTGAGGCCAGATAGGGCTAGAGAGTTCGGTTCAGACTAGAGCCTGGAGGAGAGCCCTAGTGAACGGTGAGGCAGCCCGACGTGCTTGGTGCAGAGACGTCGCTGTATAGCCAACGTAAAGTTCCAGGGAGTCAGCAATGCGAGCACTACTGGTAGTAAGTGAAAGTACATGCTTGTGTGACCGCGGGTACAACCGACTAGCAGTGCTATTTTATTTGTCTGTCGTCTGGGACTAGTACAAGGACTCCTAGTTAGAAACGGAAGGAGTTAAGATTTTAAATGTTTAAATGTGTTTTTCTTGTACTGATGTAACAGTGAAGATTCATATATATGAGTGAGTAAAGAGTGCTATATATATAACAGCACTAGTGATTTTTTACAAGACTGGCTTTGCTTTATTAAAGTAGTGTTAGTATTCAAGTGACTTAAGAGTAGACGTGTATGTGCGGTTTTTTGGCACATTTGCACCTGAAGTGAAATGAGGTGGGAATTACCTCAGAGTTATTTGTAGATTTTTGTACATACTATTTTGTAATTAAAGCCTAGAAAAGCCATATTATTTTTTCACTTCCAGTTCCCAGTTCTAAGTACATGTGTGTAGTGGCGTGTTAGTGAAGTCCCCCATGTCACGCGTTGCCAGTGTCGAGGCGGATTTTACCACGTTACCATTCACTATTAAATACGGGAGAATATATTCACGAGAAATACCGTTACGACACCTGGGCAGCGGTGCAACATTTTGGTAGCAGCGGTTTGGGATGACCGTGCCACAGTGCTGCGACATTTTGGTAGCAGCGGTTTAGGATCACTCACAGTGCTGCGACATTTTGGTAGTAGCAGTTTGGGATCACTCACAGTGCTGCGACATTTTGGTAGCAGCGGTTAGGAATCACAGTGCTGCGACATTTTGGTAGCAGTGGTTTGGGGTTATTCCCAACTTTGAGTAATTAAAGGAAATAACTTAAGGGAACTGGAAGGAAGAAATAGTGAATAGTGAATATTCTTCTTCTTTTTTAATTTGTTCTGTAATGAGTGATTTTGACTGGGAGGACGATCTAAACCCAGTTGAGGAATTACTTGATTCAGACGATTCTGACTCTGTTCCTGTAGGTTCTGACTCTGTTTCTGACGACTCTGACACAGAAGACTCTGACGAAATGGCTACAACACCTGTTAACCCTCACCCTTCGAATACTACTGGAGCAGAAATAGCTCAGTTATCCCAGCAGCTATCTCAGGCGATCTCAGATAATAGTAAGAATCCCATACAACAATTGGGGGCTATGAAATATTTTTGTAGTTCAAAGTTTCGCTCCTCACCGGAATATCCAGGAAAGAGATTGGAGCCAGATGTTATGATCTGGTTAGGTGATATAGAGATGAGGACAAGTGATGCCTCGAAGTGGACTACAAAAGGAAGAATGGAGGTAGCTAGGACGTTTTCACTTGGTCCTGCACAAGAGATTATGGAGATTTTAATCCGGGACTCTAATGATGAGTGGGATAGTTTTAAAGGTCACGTGAAGGACCAATATTACACTGAAGAAAGTCTAGAAACGTTGCACCGGGAGTTACTTACGGCGAAGCGGAACCCCGGGGAAATCCCACTTCACTATTTTTACAGGTTACAGAGCCTGGGAGATAGGATTGTGACGTTAAGTCATTTTCGTTGTTTCATGACGGGGCATCGTGCTGAGCACTGTGCGGTCCGTGTGGAAAATCCTGGACAGTCGGTAGCTAGATGCAGGGAATGTCAGAGTACTACGCATAGTACAGACCAGTGTAATGGGAAAAGGACTAAGTCACCCGAGGAAGAAAAAAAAAAGCCGGACGAATCGGGTTGGGGAACTTAGTCGTTGTCACAACGACTGATGGAGTAGCAAAGCTGGCGGTGGTTAGAGGCGTGTGTGGAAGTTTACATTGTGAGATACTCCTGGATACAGGAGCCTGTAAATCTTTGATCAGCCAACAGACCTATGAAATTGCGTCAGGGCCTGATACTGATCTCCGACCTTATCGAGGCGGTGGGTTGGTGTCCGCTAGCAGTGATGCAATGGACATATTGGGATTGGTGAATTTCCAGGTAGAATTAGGTAGTAGGAAATATGATCAGGAATTTGTGGTAGTGAGGGACTTACCCTCAGCCATTTCCATAATTTTGGGAGTTGATTTTATATTCGCACACAGCCTAAGTATCACCGCCAACCCGCTATGTATAAAAGTCGGGGAGGAGGAACTTGATTTGGTGACCGAGGGAGGGAGTGTTTCTCGTGTAGAGTTCAATTCTTCCTTTGTGATAACTGAGATAGTTCTTTCATCCGAGGAAAATGAGGAAGTGGATTTTGTGACAAGTCAGTGTGTCACGAATGGAACAGACATTCTGGAACCTTATACATCTGGAGCAATAACGTTAAAGACAGCGTTAAGTGAGTGGGAGGTAGGAATGTTTACGCCAAACACTGGTAGTTTGATTGCGGCGGTGTTATGGCCTGGTATTGTAAGTCCAGTGGATAATGGAGGAACAGGGGAAGGAACATGTTTTACTGTTGCGTATGCGAATTTAACCCCTTACCGGATAATTATAGATGGAGAATTTAAGGTAGGCATTGTATCCCCTTACGAGGAAGTCAGGTGGGGGGAGGAGGAAGTGAGTCCAGAGGGAGCTCAGATCACTAGTGTAATGAGTGAGGATAGATTCCGGAAACTGTACACGGAAGTAGATCAGATGACCATTCCTTCAAGCCGAGAAAATGAAGCATTAAAAGGGCTAATAAGGAAACACCCAAGTGTGTTTGCACTTCCCGAGGACCCGCTTACGACCTCACCCTACTTCTATCATCACATATGTGCGGATGGACCGGTAGTAAACCGTAGGCCGTACCGCATACCGGCAAAGTGGCATGATCAAGTACGTAGGCAACTTGAGGATTTACGTAGACAGGGGATTATCAGGCCTTCTCGTTCACCTTATTCTTCGCCACTGGTACCTGTAGTTAAGAAAGATGGTGGTTTGCGGATCTGCTTAGATTTTAGACATTTAAATAAGCAGATAGTTACAGGCCCTTACCCTTTGCCCAACATTGAGCATATTCTTTCACAGTTAGGTGAGAATAAGTACTTCAGTAATTTAGACCTGAAGCAGGGTTACCACCAGATATCTTTGGATGAGGAGTCTAGGCCTCTTACAGCCTTTTCATCACCTGAAGGACACTGGGAGTACTGTAACCTTCCTTTTGGATTAAAAGATGCGCCGGCTTCTTTCCAGCGTATAATTAATGAAGTCATGATTGGTCTCACGGGGAAGATAACCCATACTTTTCTGGATGACATTATCATTTATGGGAAGACGTTTGATGCTCATGTACATAACCTAGATGAGGTCTTGGGACGTCTTGAAGGGGCAAAGTTAACTATTAAGTTGCCCAAGTGTAGTTTCTTTAAACAGGAGGTATCCTTCTTAGGTCATGTCATCACCACTGAGGGATTACGCCCTCAGCCAGAGAAAATCGGTGCAATCCAAGGTATTGCGGTTCCTAGTACTTTGAAGGAACTCCAGAGTTTCCTGGGATTAGTGAATTATTATCGCCGGTTTGTGGAAAATTTCTCCCAGATAGCGGCACCACTCACGAAACTTACTCGTGGGAAAAGAGAGGTGAGAAATACACAGCAGCGCGTGGAGTGGAGTGTGGAGGCACACCGTGCGTTTTGTGAGCTTAAACGAAGATTAGCGGAAGATGTATTGCTAGCTTTTCCTCGCTTTGACAGACCTTTTGTGTTGACTACGGACGCCAGCGGTACGGCGATTGGCGGAGTTTTGCAACAGAAAGATGATCAAGGGTTCCTTCGGCCATTGACTTTTTTCAGCCGTGCTCTAAACAAGGCAGAGTTGAACTATGCTACGATAGAGCAGGAAGCGCTGAGCATTGTCTATGGGTTGAAAGTGAACAGACCGCTTATCTTGGGTTATGAGATATTGATTCAGACCGATCATCGACCTCTTACTTGGTTGTTTAACGTAAATGCGGCCTCAGGGAGGATTGCAAGATGGCAAATTCAGGTAGCCGAATACGACATCAAGGTTGAATATTTACCAGGACAACAAAATGTCGTAGCCGATGCTCTATCCCGGTTGAGAACGACTCAGTCTAGTGATGAAGATGAAGTTGCATTACTGGTGAGTTCAGGCACTGTGGAAATAGACACAATAGATTGGGATGTCACTGAGATAAGGCGACAGC
>JAGKTI010017532.1:0-12500 GCA_018397915.1 Birgus latro
TATTTGTTACCAGTCGCTGCTCTCTCTCTAATTTCTCTTTATCTTTCCTGTAATACGGTGACCAGAACTGCACACAGTACTCTGGATGTGGATGCACTAAGGCATTGTACAGGGTAAGAATTATATTTTCAGATTTGAACTCACGTGAGCTACCTACAAATCCAGCTAGTTTGATAGCTTTCTTTATAGCTTCTGTGCATTGTTTACTTGGCTCCAGATCATCTGTTAAAATCACTCCTAGATCCTTTCCATGGTTTACATTCATGAGATGAGAATGATTCATTCTATAACTAAATTTATCGCTTTTACTTCCAATATTTAGAACTTTACATTTATCAATATTAAAATCCATTTGTCATTTTTCAGCCCAATTAAGCAATTTATCAAGATCCCTTTGAATCAACATTCTTTGTTCTGGGTTATCTCCTCTATTACCAATCTTCATATCTTCAGCAAATTTTGATATTTCACAAAACACACCTTCATCAATGTCTTCTATATAAATCAAGAACAATATAGGACCCAAAACTGAGCCTTGTGGTGCTCCACTTATTTCCAGTCTGATATACCATTGATTACAACTCTTTGTTTACGATTCGTAGGCAAGCTTTCAGTCCATCTTAGTACATTGCCACTGATACCATAGACTCGCAGTTTCTTGACAAGTCAAATATGTGGAACTTTATCAAATGGTTTTATGAAATCAAGGTAAATGACATCGACTGATTTAGTGCTGTCATACAAGTTGACATCACTGAGAAAATCAAGTAGATTAGTCTGAGAAAATCAAGTAGATTAGTAAGACATGAATGCTTATTTAGTAATCCATGCTTAGAGTCTTTGATAAGATTGTTCCTTCTAAATGCTTAACCAATTTATCTCTAATTATGGTTTCCAACAACTTGCAAACAACTGATGTCAAGCTTATTGGTCGGTAATTGCTTGGTTGAGATTTGTCTCTCTTTTTGAATATCAGAGTTACATTTGCTAATTTCCATCCACATGGTACAGTGCCGCTTCTGAGAGAGAGATCGAATATATGTGCTAAGGGTTTCACTATTTCGTTTTTGCCTCCTTTAAGATTCTTATTCTCTCTGACCCTGGTGTTTTATTTATCTTCAGTTTATTTAGTGCAAGGAGTACATCTCTCTCACTGTTAAAAATTTCTTTGAGTGTGTTGTCTTCATCTACACGTGCAGAGGACAATGTCTGGATCGAGCATGGACTTTCTACTCTAGATACAGATGTAAAGAAGGTATTAAGATTTTTATCCATCTCAGTTTCATCATTTGTATGTTCACCATCTTCTGATGCTAGTGGTCCTATTGTTGGGATTAATATTTTCTTATTTCTGATATAACTGAAAAATTCTTTGGGGTTTGATTTATTGATGCTTCCAAAATGTGCTTCAAGGTTTTTCTTACTTTGCTTTATTAACTCTCTAGCATTTCGACATAAGTTACGGTAAATATCTTTACTGTGTTCATTATTATAGTGACTTTGTTTTTCTGATAAGCAAGTTTCTTTGCTGAAAGACTTCTCTTCATATTACTGTTCCACTGTTTTGGCTTATTTCTTTTCACTGGTCTTCCATTACGCATCGGTACACATTCCATAACCGGCTTATTAAGGATTTCTGTGAACTCTATCCATGCTGTGTGTATACTTTTATTTTTAATAATCTGTTCTCATTCACTGCTATGCAAAGTTAGCTTTAATATGTGAAAATCGGCCTTCTTGTAGTCTGGGATTTTCTTGTAACGATAATTTTGGTCGATGTTAAAGAAACTGAGGTTGAATGTGACAATGCGATGATCACCAGTACCGAATTCTTCCCCTACCTGAACATTATGAAGTAAGTTTTCTAACTTCCCCACTAAAAGATCTAGGATATTTTCTCCACATGTAGGTTGCTCTACAAACTGATATAATGAGCTTTCAAGTAAGTTAGTATACAAGCCTACCTCTGTGTGCGAAAATAAGGATCCAGTCCATCTTGTTACTGGTAAATTCAAATCTCCAACAATTACTGTATTCTGGGTGCAACAGACTTCCACTTTTTGTTTGTGTATTTTATTGTCAATATTGCCGGCCTAGGCTGGTGGACGATAAATTAATCCAAGTGTCATTTTTCTGCATGATTCATTTCTGAGCTGACCATAAATTATATCAATATTGTTAATCGATGGTTTAGGGGTTATAACTGGATGAAGGTTACTTTTAATATTTAGCAGCACACCGCCCCCTGTCTCCCATTCCTCTCATTACTTAAAATACTATAACCAGGAATGTTATATTCTGCTACAGAATATCTCTCTTGGGTATCTATCCAAGATTTAGCAATGGCATCAATATCATAGTCACCAACAAATACTTGGGCCTCTAAAATTGGAAACTTATTTTTCAAATTGCATGCATTAACAAGAAAAACATTAACATTTTCCTTTCTCCAATGAGGGTAGCCTGGGACATTGGCTATTCCCTGATTATAGTTTATGCCAGCACACTGTTCATCCTGAGAGCTGCCCGTTTTATCTCCAGTAGGACTGCACGACTTCTTCCAGGGCATGGCCTAAGTGCGCAGAACCAACTGGATTCAAGTGCAGATCATCTCTTGCAAACAAACTCGGCTGTTGGTAAAAATTGTTCCATGCACTGAAAAAGTCAATACCTTCCTGCTCACAAAGAGACTTTAAACGATTATTAAGACTGAAGGCCTTATTGTAGAATCCGCTGCCAGCCACAAGCCTAGGTAGTACCACTGAAATCAAAATTTTTTAGTCTTAACCTTGTATCACCGAATCATCATCTGGAACCGCTGCACCAGTTCCTCTGAATGGGTTCGGACCACGTAGTTCGTTCCTGTATGTATTACAACAAGTGGGTTATTGAAGGAACCACTGTTTATAACATCGAGAGCCTCACTAACATCATTATCACCTGCACCTGGAATACAGAAATGTTTTCTATTAGTAGGGGCCCTGCCGCAAAACTCCATCAACTGGCCTCGGTTGATGGGGTCCCATACCAACTAAACGTCTCGAGGCTCCTGTTCTACCTCAACAAGGATCTGAAACTTGCTATAGGTAGTCAACAGGATGTCGTTTCGCTTCTTCACTGCCCTTGCTCTGTTTCACACTGGTAAAAAGTCCTGTGCAAAAATGTTGTTAGCCGTTGGAGGTGAGTCAGTATAAATGCTTGGGAGGATCCTGGGGGTGAAGGAACGGGAACTGGATCCCTTCATTGACCCTCCCTGGCTCCTTCTGTACTGCGGCCGATGTTGTTTGCAGCTAACTCCTTTAGTTCATCAGTCAGAAAATCTATGCGGTTATTTGCCTCCATCAGCTTCTCCTCCATACACTGTTGGACTTTGCACATGGTGCAAACCTGAGAGGGGCCACTGAAAAAAGAACTGATGAATTGGCTGATACACACTGAACAACTCTTCAGGTCAGAAGTCATTCTGAGCGTTTGAAGAAAAGAATTGTTGTCAAATAATATACAAATATTACGGCTGGCACAAGACTGTACCCGAAAAAGAACAAAACTTCAAATTATCAGTAACAATTCAAGGTGATAATACGATTAAAAAGGAGAACAAATAGTTATTCTGAGAGAGGAAAGTAAACAAAAAAAATTGCTGGTATAATTCATATGGTTGTCTCTACAAGACTTGTATTCTTAATACAGAAGCAAGATAATACAAGATAATTAATTAACTCCAGAGTACCTGTAGACAGAACATAATTGCTTATCATAAATCCATCCATCGTCCAATCCTACATTGCCGCCTGAGGGGCGTAGGAGCCTGGGGCTAGGCAATTTGGTCCTGACATTTAAGATGAGAGAGAAAGAACTGTTTTTAAAGTATGCAAAAGTAACTTAACAGCCTATGCTCGTTTGCAAAAAATGTGTAAAAATTAAAGTAAATTTACAAAATAAATAAAAAATAAAAAACTACTCAAAATAAAAGCAAACAACACCCAGTAATAAGTTCTAAACTAAAAGAAAATACAATTACTGCGATCCTCAGGACTAGAACACTACACCAGTTCACCTAGTGGGACGCCGATGAACTAATTTTACCAGGAACTATTTGATGACAAAAAAAGGAAAAGAAAAGGAAAAAGATACTAGCCTGACCTAACTTTTCTAATTTGAAAAGAAGCAATAATTATTATCACTATCTGGTACCTATAATGCAGGGAGAAACAAACTGCGTCAATAAAGTTAGGTGGTGTAATCAGGTAGGAAGGACAAATCAACTAGCAGGTTAGAAAGTGCGATCAAAACATGGGATATAAACTGTTTTCAAAACTGGTGAAAACAATGAACAAAACTAAGAGAACAGTACTCCCTCACTTACAACACTGTGCACAGGGGAATGTTTAACATTAAATACACTACGTATACTGTACCAGACTGCAGTTGTTTACATCCACCAGTACAAAGGCGCCAATCACAGTCACAAAGGACTGTCACAAACTGCTCAACTAAGATCACAAAAATCGTTCCCACGCTTACTGTATAATTCACAACAGTATACTGAAACGGTCAATCACTCCAAACGATAGCCCAACTCGAACAAAAACAAGTCAAAACATTTCAAACTTCCACTCAACCAACAAGGTCAGCTCGAACAAAGAAATCAAAACAAATCAAAGTTCCACTCTGTTCCGAATGTGTAAACTGGGTATAAACTGTTCTTACTGGTGAAACAACATACAGTTAACACTCACCCAACCGTAGCTCTAAATTTACGTATGGTAATACTTATCATTTCAGCGAGAACAATAACCACCCACCGCAGTCACAAAATTAGGCGCCAAACGTAAACAAACACACGACAGGACAATGCTTTTCATACTTAATAATTAATACACACAGCAAAACTCTAGCATATACGCTGGATTTTCACACCGTACATTGGAATAAAACGTCCAAGACACTTGTAAACACAGATGTACCATTTGCACGCAATCACTCAAATTCACTCAGATCGTGTAAAAACTGGTAGGTCAGCACGCGCGTCCATCCAGAGCGGGGTCAGCTGGGCAAGTCAAACCGGCCTGAGCGGGGTCAGCCAGGCAAGTCAAACCGGCCACAGCGGGGTCAGCCGGGCAAGTCCATATAACAATATAAACACCGACTCCACAAGTATACACAAAGCCTTTCCTTCTCCACCTGGACTGACAAATCTCCCTCCATTGCTAAGTCCATCAGCGATGCAATGGGGGATTCAGGCTAATCTGCATATGAAAGAAGTTACTGGGGAGGGAGGGAGGAGGAGAAAACTGGGGAAGAGAGAGAGGGATGATGAAGGTGAGGAGAGGAGAGAGGAGGGAGAAGAGGAGAATGAGAGGAGGAAGAAGAAGAGGGAGGAGAGAAGAGAGAAAAAATTAGAAATAAAAAATAAAGATAGGAGAGAAGAGACAGAATGACAGGGACGAAGGAATGGAGAAGATCAGAGAAGAGAAACAGAAAAATGGAGAAGAGGGAGAGAGAAAAGTCTTAGGAAGAGAAAGAGAGAGAGAGAATAAAGACGGGAGGGGGGGGGGGTTATAATGGACAAAGCTAGTGAATGTTTACAAATCAAATGAAGGCACAGAGTAAAAAGCGACAATAAGAGGCAAGATATAAATGGCTAAGGTCAACGCAAGAAAGTATTATTAAATGAGAAAGAAGTTTGGATGATGGAATGACTGAGGCAGCAGAAGAAGAGAATGAAGAAAAGAGAAAGAAAAAGAAAAGAAAAAGGAAAAAGAAAAGGAAGATAAAAAAGAAGAGAAAAGAAAAATGTAGAAAAAAGAAGAGAAAAGAAAAATGTAGAAAAAAGAAAAGAAGAGTAAAAATAAAAGAGAAAAAAGAAATAGGAAGGAAGACGAGGAAAAAGAAAAGAGGACAAAGGAAAGAGAGAAAGGGAGGAGAAGAGGAGAAAAAAAGAGCAAGAAGGAAAGAGAAATAAGAACAGAGAGACGAAAAGAGAAGGAAGAGACAAAGATAAAGAAAGCGAAGAAAAGAGAACGAAGAAAGAGAAAGAAAAGAGAACGAAGAAAGAGAAAGAAAAGAGGAAGAAGCAAAAAAGACACGAGAAAGAAGAGAAGACAGAGTAAAGAGAAGAAAAAGAAAGATGGAAAAGAGAACGAGGAGAAGAGAAAGAAGAAGAAAAAGTGAAAGATTAGTATTAAATCCTCGAGTGTGAGGAAGTGCGCATATTGCATGAATTTTGTGTTCTATTGTATTTCTATGTATCTAATTTCCATCATCCACTCACTTGATGTAGTGCTGCCTATTTCTTCCTTCATCTTCATCATTCCTTTTCTGTGCCTGCCCTCCTGTCTTCCTATTTCTCCCATCTTTCCTGTCACCTTTTATTACTCTTCTTTCCTTTTCAGGTGGCTTTACATTGAGTGACAAGCCTAGTGGTTTCCTATCAGCCAGGAAACCATTTACTCTGCTGGGTTGTAACCATATAACCATCCCATAAGCGTTCCCTACGTATCAACAAGTGGGTTGGAGGAGGGTTAGTGCCCCTCCCAGTAAAACCACTTACTCAGAGACAAACGGCCACCCCTTACGATATTTTGGCGTCTGCCTATAGACAGACTGATAAAACTCCTTCAGGGCAACAAGTACTGTATCTTGTTCATGCTGCCTCCAGACGATTTTATTCAGCAGAGGAGAGATTTTCAGTCGCCAGTAATCGTCTTCATTACTGACTACCAGACGTGTTCTCCTTAACTACTCAGAATCGTCTGGTTGCAGGGAGAATTAAACAAAAGGCACGTCTTAAGGCAGTGGGCTAAGTAAGGGTAATTTCTACGGCTCACAGACTGATCACACCTAACCTGACCTCACCCGACATAGCCTGACCTCACCCGACCTAGCCTGACCTCATCCGACCTAACCTGACATAACCCAGCCTAACCTGACCTGACCTCACCCGACCTACCGTGACTTAACCCAATTTAACTTGACCTGACCTCACCCGACCTAACTTGACGTAAATCAACCTAACCTGACCTCCCCCGACCTAACTTGACCTGACCTAATCTGACCTCAAGTGTGACCCAGCAAAGGCCTGACACACAACCACCCAATTTAGGTTGGTCATATGTCAACAGTTAACTACATGCTATTTTGTTAAGTGTTCCCTGTAATATTCTGGATCTAGACGTTCTTGCGGTTTTATAAAGTCAAGCTTCCCGCATTTATTTTTAATTATTATTATTATTGTCATTATTATTATCATTATCATTATTATTATCATTACTATTATTATTATTATTATTATTATTATTTTTATTATTATTATTACTGCATGACGATATTTGGCGTCTACCTATTACACCATTCAGGATCTATCGATCTATCTATCTATCCATCGATTCATCTATTCGTAATGTAGGAAGGAAGTTGTGTGAAATGTTAAACAATACGGTTAATTATACTTTTTAACGACTCAAGTCTTGAAGAAACAAGATAACCCAAGACTTTGCCCACCCGAGTGATATGTATACAGTCAAGAGGTTAACAGTAATTATTATCATCATCGTAGACTTAGTATTAGAAGTAGTAGTAGTAGTAGTAATAGCAGTACTAGTAGTGGTAGTTGTAGTAGTAGTAGTAGTAATAGTAATAACAGTAATAATAATAATAGTAATGATAATAAGTAGAACACTGTAAAACTGTCGAAGAACAGTTTTGATAAAGAAATCATCCCACAGCCATTGCCTACTAGAAGCCAAGCTATAAAAAGACCTTGAGGTCAAGGCCACAGAACCTGTGCATGTCACCTTAGGTCATCACAGTCTATGAGTCCATCACGTTTAGTGACCCTAGCTTTAATTCTTAATACCAAATCAAGCGACTTCCGGAATATCCAAAAACGAGATCTCAGAGAATAATGAACCGATTGGAACCACACTTCATTTTACACTGCGTCCGTTTTAACACTACGCTGTAGTAAAATTTCACTTTCCTATCTTAAACACTTCTTGAGATAGTGTGGCTGACTCATTATTCTGTGTTTCGGATAATATCCGGAGATCCGGTTGACGGTTTGCCACCACATTTGGTCAAAAAAAGCGGACAACTACCTGACTAAGTTCACCAAGTTTGGAGGCTGAAGACCAAATAGCCTTTGAAATAACGCAATATCAAAATAAAAGTAATAATAACAACAATAATAATAATTAATAATAATATTAATAATGATAATTAAAAATAATAATGATATTATTATTAATACTAATACTACTACTACTAATAATAATAATAATAACAACAACAACAACAACATGATGATAATAATAATAATAATAATAATAGTAATAATAGCAATGGCCATGATGATGATGATCATCATCATGTAATCCAGTATTGCCCCATGAGGAGCGTAGGATCCCGGGGCCAGGCAACTTCTATCTATCTATCTATTACCAGACGCCTTAATCCCGGAGGGGGTGGCCACAAACTAATCGCCTCCATGTCGCCTTGTCCCCCGCCATTTCACTGCCCTGCTCCCAGTTCACACCCCTCTCTCTCAGATACCTCTCCACTCCATCCCTCCATCTCATCCTTGGCCTTCCCCTCCCTCTCCTCCCCTCCACCTCACTCACATACACTCTCCTCGCCAATCTCTCACTCTCCAGCCTCTTCACATGGCCAGACTACCTCAGTGTGTTTCTCCTAACTTTTCCTATCATATCCTCATCTACATCACAGTGCTCCTTCACCTTATTTGGTAGTCTGTCCCTCCATGTGACTCCACATGCTCCTCTCAAATAACTAATTTACACTGCTCTCACTCTTGACTTCTGTCCCTCCAACAAGGTCCAAGCTTCACTTCCATACGTTAGAGTTGGTATTACAATACTGTCACGTAGTAACTTTTTTACTTCCATGTTCACTTCCCTGTTTCCTATCATTTCTTTCAAGGAACCAGCAACTTTTCTTCCTTGTTGTACCCTTTCAAGCACTTCACCCTTTAAACTTCCATCCTTACTCATCACACTGTTCAAGTACTTAACCCGTACAGTCCCGACCGTTTTTTTACCCAGCCTACTCCCAGGTCTCGACCGATTTTCGAGTTTTTGTTTTTTGGCTAAAACCTTCACTTTTGGTGAGAAACATCGAAAATTCATAGAGAAATCGCGATCCTGCAGTTGGAAATGTTGATACAAGTATCACTCAACCTTACGTTTTCCTTCTTTTTCTGGGTACCTAGCTAATGAAAACGAACTATGGAAGGGTTAACTAATTCAAGCCACTTTAAATTACGTATTTATTTCATTTATTTGATACGAATTTATGTGTAGTACAAGTCTGTATTGGTTTTCACACGATAATATAGGCATTTATAAGCATTGTTCACTTACCCAAAACTCAGTATATGGCACCTTCCTTTACGAAATTACCACCTCATCACTTCTGTTTGTTTCTACCTCTACCTTCTTTGTTATTTTTTCCTCCACCTCAGGAATCACTTTCACCGTGAATTTCGTCATTGGAGAGACCGTGGGGCAACATACCTTTACTGGCCAGGTTATTGCTAACAGGTGAATTGCCCAGTGTGGGGGGAGGCGGGGGAAAGCGGGGGTTAGGTGGGGCCAGGCAGTATCCCCGCTTGACAGCAGGTAAAGGAAGGTCTCCCACATATGGATACCAAAAATCACCCGCGAGTGTTGAAAAATGTGCACATAATCGGCCTTGCAATTGAGTGACATATGACATCGTTGGGTCTGTCCGCGGAAAAAAGCAGCGACGTGCATCGTACATCGGTGGGACTCGGCGGGTTAAACACACATTATCTATTTCCTCCTCATCCATCCTCATGGCACATTCACTGACTTCACTTCTCTCGAAGACCTTAACTTTACTCTTCCCTAAATTCACCTTTAGATTCCGTTTCTTACACACTTTCCCAAATTCATCCACCAAGACTTGCAGCTTCCCTTCATCTTCAATTGACAACACTGTATCATCTGCAAACAACAGTGCAGGGAGTTTCCAAACACTGCCCTCTCTCACTAGGGCCACTCCAACATCCACTGCCCCATCTTGTATCTCTTTTTTAACCCCATCCATATACAGCTTGAACAGCCATGGAGACATGACACATCCCTGTTTCAATCCAACCTTCAAATAGAAGAATTCACTCAGTTCACTATCCATTGGCACTGCAGCATTAGCACACTCATACATACTCTTCATGACATTCAGTAACATCCCATCTACTCCATATATTCGTAATACTTTCCACAATCCTTGTCTACCCACCCTGTCATATGCTTTCTCCAAATCCACTAAAGATCTAAGAATGAACATCTGATCTACACAACCTCTTCCCTTCCTAAAACCTCCCTGTTCTTCAACTAATTCCTCTGTTATTTCCCTAACTCTGTCAATAAGTATCCTACCATATACTTTTCCTATTACACTAAGAAGACAAATGCTCCTATGATTATCCCATACTTCTTTTTCCACTTTTGCTTTGTACAGGGGAATAATTATACCTGACTTCCAATCCTGCGGGACTTTACCTCCCTCCCAGGCTAATCTGCACATCTTCCACATCCGTTCTACTACTCTCTCTCCTCCATGCTTCAACATCTCACCACACACTCCATCAGTTCCTGAGGATTTTCACATTTTAACTTTCTTCATTGCTTCCACAACTTCCATCCTACTGATTTCTTCCTCTCTTCTCACAACCATCCGTCTCCCAGCCATTCCCCAGCCACTTACACTCGCATTACTTTCATTCTTTAAGTTAAACAATTCCTTAAAGTGTTTTCTCCATCTGCTCACTTTTTCCCTTCTCTACTAGTAATCTACCATTTTTATCTTTCACTCCCCAACTAACTACTTTGGCACCTTGTCTAACTCTCTTTATATCTTTCCAGAACATTTTATTACATTCCCTTCACTTTACACTCAAATTCCTTTCAAATTCCTCATCCACTCTCTTCGTACTCTCTCTTACTAATCTTTTCACCTCTCTCTTCCTCTCTACATACAACCCTCTCTTCCGTTTCTTAACTTCTTCCACGCCTCTGTTTCTCATCCACTCACCAAATGCTTTCATCATTTGTCCCATGGCCTTCCTCACCTCTTCATTCAACCATGCTGTTCCCTGCACTCCCTTTCATCTTCTCATCAACCCACACACCACCTCACATGCTGCGCAGTTTTTTTCCGTGAATATCTTGCACACACCTTCCACGTCCCCCATCTTTTCCAATCCATACTTACCCAATCGCTGCTCCACTTCTCTCTTATATTCTGCCTTTTTTTCATTCTCTTGCAACCCTTCCACTCTCCTTGCATGAACCACTTTCTACTGTCCTTCCCTTCTTCCATTTCTCCATTTCCTTTGGACCTTCATTCTGACCACCACTAAGTGATGGTCAGAAAGTCCACCCCCCCCCAACCTCTATAGCCTTACTCTTGCATCCGTTACACACCTTCTCATCCTTTCATCCATGCACACATAATCAATTATCGACTTCCGTTCAGTCAGTTCACCACCCACCCTTACTATCGCTCACCACGTATACATACGGATCATTTTGTGCCTGAAGAGGGAATTGGCTATCACAAACCCCCTCCCGACACAAATGCCCACTAAACCACTGCCATTCTCATCCATCTTTGCAGGCACACCCCACTCACTAAGTACTCCATGCACCTTCACAATCCCTACTTTTCCATTCATATCTCCAGTAAAAAACACTCTCTCATTCTCTTCAAACTTTTCCATGCACACTTCCATATTTGTCCAGAACTCTCTTTCACTCTGCTTGCACGATCTTGCATTGGCGCATACACGCACTCAATCTCCCACATTTGCAGTCCAACTTTCAATCTTACTCACACAATCCTTGAGCCAATCGATCCATACTCTCTTATACTCTCCTTCCATCTGTTACTCACAACAATACACACCCCTTCACTTGCCCTCTCATTCTCACCAACTCCCACGCATATACCCCATCCATAATCCCATTCTCTCACACTCTCACCTCCCCATTTAGTTTCAGTTAATCCATATACATCCAATTTCGCACCCTCAAGCACCTGGACAATCTCTCTTTCTTTCACCTCATCATTTGCATCCTTTGCATTTCATGTAGCTCTCTGTACCATGTCCTTTGTTCGGTCCTTAGTCGTCACCTGTTGGTCAGTCCTGGTCCGAGGCTTTTTATTCATATTTTTAGTTAGTTGTTTTCCGGGAATGGGCACAAACCCTCCGCCAACCCACTTGCTGTCACGTAAGGAACACGTGTTGGTTGGTTATAAGGTTACCACCCAGCGCTATAAATGCTTTCCTGGTTTACAGGAAATCATTTAGCTTGCCACTCAGTGTAGAACTACCCTAAAAACAGAGTACCACTACACTAAGTAGGTGGATGATGGGCGGCCCCACCCACCACAATATCAAAATAACATTTAACATTTAAATATACCATTTAAAACAACATTTAAACATAACATTT
>JAGKTI010017533.1:3956-18429 GCA_018397915.1 Birgus latro
CCTTGTTTTTTCACATATTCTGTCAGTCATTGTATTCTTATTTCTCTCTCTCTCTCTCTCTCTCTCTCTCTCTGTCCACCCCCCCATCCATCCACCCACCCACCCATCTCTATCTATCCACATCCTTCCCTTTCCACACCCTATCTATCTCCCCCTCCCGATAACGCAGGCAGCCCCATTTTTCACCGCGGGGGAATACCTTGAACATAAAAGTAATATCGTGTAAGGTGGACAAGTTATGGCCAGATCTTTCACTCGACTCGTGTTAGTGGGCTGGAGGGCGGATTCTTGTGGGGGTAGGAGGTTGTGTAGCACTTCTTCGTGACTAGTTTTGTGGTTTTGTGCAATGTCGGTCCCCCTTTTTTATGGTGATTTTGTTTGGGCATTCTCTCTCTCTCTCTCTCTCTCTCTCTCTCTCTCTCTCTCTCTCTCTCTCTCTCTCTCTCTCACCCATGCCTACCTAGCGTGAGCAAAGCCTCCATGGGTAAAGGCTCTTGATTTGATCTCCATAACTTGGCGTCCCTACACACACACGGATATTGTTCCATGTATCGGGTTAGTGTTATTGGTGGTGTGGCTAAACGTCGGGTCCAGTTGAAAGAGAGAGAGAGAGGGGGGGGGGAGGTGAGACAGATGTAGAGGTGTGTGTTTGTTGGTGAAAGATTGATACAGGAAGAAAGTTTATTATGTAGTGTCTGTGAGCAAGATCATGAGGTACATTGTGTCGTGGGTGTGAGAAGTATCGTGGAAGATTGAGTGTAGTGTGGGTGAGGGAAGGACAAATTGGAGTGTCTTTTATTGTGGATGTAAGGGGCTGTGTTGGAGATCACTGTGGGAGAGTAGGGTATGAATTATAGCTTGCTCTGTGTGTGTGTTTGTGTGTGTGTGTGTGTGTGTGTGTGTGTGTGTGTGTGTTTGCAGGAGTAGAACAAAAAACGAGTTCTTGTGCAAAGGACAAAAAATGTGAATTTCTCTCAGAGAAAATATCCTGGCACAACAGAACACTCACATTACTAGATGAAATAATTTATTGTTTGGTCCTCAGAATGTACAGGGTCCAAACTGACTCGTTTATCCATCATTTTTACCACCGACAGACGAGTTTATTTAGTGATGGGGAGATTTTCCGGACTGGAAAGGTTAGATATAGTCTTGATTAATTTTCCACCATCAAAAATTCTGTAAGTTTAATGAAATGGCCTGGAAGTAACAAAAAAAAAATGCTACTTCCCCCTTTTTTTGGGCCTATAGTTTCGTCCGTATGTAGTTTATTTCACTTGGCTCAGTGGCAGAAGATACGATGCTAGATCTCTGCACCCTCTCCTTAGCACTGCTTCGTGACTAGCATCATATTCTTGTGTTAGTCGATACAGCTCAGCATTCAAGATGGAGAGATGGCAATTTTAGGCCAAATTAGCGTAAAAAAAAATAGTAGTGAAAAGGTCATTTCGCTACACAGAAAATATATATTCATTTTTTTTTTTTATATCAGGAAATAAACATCTGGGTTGAGGAGAAGAAATAATTTGTCGTGCCGTCTTTGAAGTGTGTGGGAAGCTTGCTCTCTCGATATTTTTCCAATTTTAAAATAAATAGTCAGCGTCCTTCAGACTTAATTGGCACCTTGACTCTTTTGACTGCCAACGACAAATAAATATTCTTTGATTTTATATATAACTTGGGTGGTGGAGAGAGACGCCTTCACGCGGTGGTACCAGTATGACCGGACACATTCACTTCCTAACGTCCCTCATCTCCCTCTCTGTTCCCGAAAATGAGGATGGTTGACTGCAGGTAAAAGGGAACTTCAGCCTGTAGGGCACTGGGTTCACGTCCAGATGTTGATGATGATGATGATGAAAAGACCCCTCGTACTGAAAGAACTAATCAAGGGAAAGGACACAGGGGATCAACGAACAGGCAAGGACCCCCCCCCTCCTGCACACTATTCTTTCTCCCTCCTTATCCTCTTGTACCCGCCCTCTCCTTAAGGGCGCAATGGGTGGAAATAAAAATGGGAGATGAAGGAGCGAATTTGACCCTTTCCCTCTCCTCATTCGTACTTTGCCAGCATGAAGAAGGATTAATAATGGCTGTCACTCTCCCTCCAATTAGATCCAGTCCTGCAGTAGACCAAGTATGTACTGATACGGACACACATAGAGATACAGACCTCCAGGGAATGATAAAATCGTATCTCCCAGGAATAATAAAATCGTATATCTTCCTAGGAATAATAAAATCGTATCTCCTTCTAGGAATAATAAAATCGTATCTCCTCCCAGGAATAATAAAATCGTATCTCCTACCAATATTAAAATCGTATCTCCTAGGAATAATAGAATCGTATCTCCTTGTCGGGATAAAATCATCTATTGTTGGCAAGACCGAAGAGAATAGGTACCAACGTTGTCATCAGGAGACGCAGAACACAACTTGTCTGCCATCCGTATCCTCGTGGGGAATTAGGTAAGAGCGACCCACGTTAAGGTAAACATGGGATGGGATGACGACGAAGGGGGGAAATGAATGGGATTATGAGTGGGACATGAGTGTGATGGGAAGGGACGAAATGATGATGGTAAATGTGATGAGAGGCCAGAAGAAGAGATGATGGTGGTGATGATTATGAAAATGATGGTGATGGTGATGATGAATGTGATAAGAGAGCAGAAAAAGAGATGATGATGATGGTGGTGATGGTTATGATGATGATGAATGTGATAAGGGGGCAGAAAGAGATGATGATGATGGTGAGGATTATGATGATGAATGTGCGCAGGAGGCAGAATGAGTGTTATGAGTGTTATGTCTTCTGAGTAATATCGTCCAGTGTTGGCAATATATAAGGCATCATCGTAGTGAAGGGGTTTACTTTCAGCTTCCCATCCAGAGTAACCATGGCAATCAGACATAAACCCAATCTTATATTTATTTCTGTAATGTCTTTCCTTTGTCTCAATCGTTTCTTTTCTTATATTCCTGTATTTATCTTTCTGCAGTCTTTCTTCCATCGATCATCCAGTTTCCTTTATTTGCCTTTCCTTAATACCCTCTTCTATTCTCTCCATTTACTTCGTTGGGTGGTAACCATATAATCATATGACGCCAGGTGATCTAATGGCTTAAGGTGCTTCAGTCGGATGAGGACATGGGTTTACATTTACATCCGAAGTATGCTTAAGGTTGATTCCCAACGTAATGCCACTCGCAGACAAACGAAGCTGCTCACCCTTAAGTTAAATGTCGGAATTCAGTAGTCTAGACCCGGGCCCCTACGCTTCTGATGGATCCAGAAAAATGATTGGATGACAGACAAGTAGAATTTAGTACCGACAGAAATTGCACCAATAACATTAAAGAGGATATTAAGGCAAAATGTGCAGATAAATCGCTAAGGAAGAGGTTGAGAGAAGCAGGAGGGAAAAGAGAGGAAGGAAAGGAAAAGAAAAACACTAGGTGAAGGAGTGTAGGTGGCCTCAAATGAGTTAAGTGCTCTGACCACAAAAACTTAACACTGCACAGAAAGCTAAACTAACTGAGCAACACTCCCAGAATGAGACAGAACAACACCAAATTAAGAGCAGAGGGAGAAGGACGATGGGGAAGAGGACGAGGGGGAGGAGGAAGACGAGGAGAACAAGGAAGAGGAGGTGGAGGAGAAGAAAAGGAACGGAGGGTAGCGAGGGAGTAGATGATGAGATTAGTACTCTGACCTCTATGTAAATCCGTACACATTAGCTGAGTAGAATATTACACTTCTCTACAACACCGCACCTCAGAACAGCAAAAGACAGGCCAGCGTCAATATGAGAATTTAAGTAAGAGTAAAAGCAGCCAACAAGGGAGAGAGAGGGAGCAGGGTGTCCCACGTGATATAGTGTTCTGACTTCTGACCAATTTTGCCATAGAAATCAGCACTGTGCGACTCCTCAGCACTACACAGTCAGCCGAGCAGCACGAAACAGCAGCAGGAGCAGGAGCAGCAGCCAGTAAGAAGAGGAGGGTGTGATGTAAGGTGCCCCACATGAGACATATATTCTTACCAGTGTTCCGATCTGCATATAAATTTCTAACCTTTACATGTAACCTCACCGCAGCACTGCATATTACTCGTACAACGGCATGAAACAGAACACTCCCAAGTCAAGAGCAGCAGCAGGAGGGGGATGAAGAGTAGGTGAGAGCGAGCGAGGGATGTAATACAGGATACCCCTCTTGAGATTAATATTCTTACAGCTGCACAGAAAACTCAGTACAACATCACGTCTCAACACAAAAATCAAAAATCAATCCCTAGCTGAGACAGAACAGTATCAGCTTGAGCGAAGGCGTAGCTGAAGGTGGAACAGCAGCGAGGGAGGGAGTGTTGGAAGACGCCCCACGTAGGATGAATGTTCTAGGACTGCCATTTAACACATATAATAAGCATTGTTCGACTCCTCAGCGCTGCACAGATAGCCGAACAGCATGAGACAGAGCATCCCTTGTTGAGAACGGATGGATCAGGAGGAGCAACAGCAGCCAGCGAGTGAGGGAGCGAATGGTGGAGGATGCCCCATATGAGATGCTTCTTTTTTAACACCGTTCTTATCTGTACATCAGATCTCATCTTTACACTTCACCTCAGTACTAAACGGAACAGTGCTACGTGGAACTACACGAAACAGGACAGCACGAAACGGGACACCACAAAACGGAACAGCACGGAACGGAGAAGCCCCAAGTTGAAACGCGGGAGCAGGAGGAGGAGGAACAGCTGGCGAGAGAGAGAGGGAGGGTGGGAGGGAGGAGCACGGGATGCCTCACATGAGATAAATGTTGTACGTGCGCGGGGCGTGTAACCGGGTCTGTGTGGCGCTCTCACCTGGAAATACACCCGCCTGGAAAATTGGAAACAAGAAGTGTGGGCCTTCTGGATGGTCGCTCAGGGTGGACACGGTGTTGTAGTGACCACGCGTGCTGACCTGCCTGCTGAGTCCCTACATACACAGCCTAATACCCTCTGAACCCTGGGATTTTTTTTTTTTTTATCTGGTGCTTGCCTTATGCTGACGACTATATTCAGTTTTGGATAGACCTCTTAAAATAGAAGGGATACATATAGCCCTAATACCATTCTTGAGTACCAGAGGCCTTTCCTAAGTGTATTAACATTGTCTAGTAGTAGCAAAAATGAACTAAGCAGGACTTCACCGGGGATTTAAATGATTAAAAAAAAATACCTTTAACACTTTGTAGGGCCAGGTTTTCCCTCAGCTGAGTGCAATAACCTGGCAGTAGCATATTAAGAAAAATCGTACCTAACATCCTGCCGAATAGATGGCTTTTTGAGATTACTTATTTTTTTCTTGGGATCGCAAGAGTTCAGACAAGGGGTGCGTCTCTTAGTGAAAATATCTGAAAATAATTTGATTGATCTTTTCCGTAGGATATGAGAGCAACCTGTGCTTATTTTTTGGTAATTGTACTGCAAGACGATAATATCCAGTGTAGAGAGACCTTTCATGGTGAAGAAATTACAAAGAAACACATTTACTAAAGAATCTGACGAAAAACTTAAAGCACCCCATTATTTTCGTCTCACAGTGCTATAATTTCACGAGGGATGAAGAATATTACACGAGTGACCTTATAAATTGCGTCCTTGTCAGCGTCTTACATCTTTCACTGTGGCTTTATTGCACTGTCCTGTGACTCATTGCTCCTTTTGCGACAAAGGCGGTCGGAAAATGCCACATGAATTGTAATCTGGAGTCCCGTAAGGAATGTTGCTGGAGATACGGGGAGTTGAAGATGTGTTGCACTGTCTGATGCAATATATTGGTGTGTTTGTCGGTCTTGTTGCTGTCAAAATATGTGTGTTTGGGTCCTGTGTGTTTGTTTAAGTGTGTGGCTAGCTTCGGTGTGTGTCTGTCTTAAGTACTGTGTCTGCCCGTTGGTTTGAGATACGAAGAGTTGATATGTTGCACTGGCTGATAGTATGTATTGGTGTGTTTGTCTTGCTGGTATAAACGCATGTCTGGTAATGTAGTGTGTGTCTGTCGGGGGTCAGTGTCTGTCTAAATATTACGTCTGCTGTCTGTCTGGCTGCTGTATGTAACTTCCGTGTTGATCTGTCTAATTAGTAGTGTCTGTCTTTACATGTCTACCCGCGTCTGTCTGGCTGTCAGTCTCTGTCGGCTTCCCCCCATTCCTTCCCCCCCCCTCTCCTTCCATTCTACCTGCCTACCTCCCGACCTACCTTTTTACCTATTAACCTGTCCACCTGCCTATTTAACTCCAAACCTCTACCTACCAACCTCCGTACCTACCTACCTACCCACCCACCCCGTCCTCGCTAGCTGTCCCGCCGTCCTTATATTCATCTGTTTTTTGCGTAAACTTCTCCCACTCTTTGTTTGCAGTGATTGTGTCCAAATTTGCGAGTTGTTCAGTGGTTCTCATCTTTTTGCCCGAGTGAACTTTGCTGAAGGCGGGGCATTGTTTCCATTCGTGCTCACGCTTCGCTGATTCTGTCTCCTGGTCACCCCGTCCCCCTCCCTTCCCTTCCACGCCCATCCCCGTCCTGTCTCCCCTCCCTTCCCTTCCACGCCCCTCCCCATCCTGTCTCCCCTCCTTACCCATTCCCCACCTCCTCTTTCCCTTCCGTCCTTTCTCCTCCCCATCCTGTCTTTCCCCTTCCTTCGCCTCTTGTCCCCCCCTTTACTCCTCCGCGTCCGTCCCTCCCTTCCCCTCCCCCCCCCCTTCGCGTCCTTTCTTGCCAGACGAGAGAAGGATTAGATATTTACCTATCGACTGTACGAGGTCATTAAGACATACAAGCCAAATATTGCTTTAGTCCCAGTCTTCCCCCTGTCCCTGTCATACGACCCCCGAAAACTGTTGATATTTTTTTTTTGCTTTTGTTCCTGTTGTTGCAACCTACCCACCTGCCTGCCTGCCTCACCTATCTACCTACACACACACACACACAAACACACACACACACACACACACACACACACACACACACACACACACAGGGAGAGAGAGAGACAGACGCTTGGGAATTAAACTAGCAGCATATTCAGTGCATTCAGAGTAGGACCAGTAATTCCACCGTTACTGGGCAATGGTATAGTGTCAAGGAATTAAGGTATGTTTCCTGTGGGGTAAAATCAGTGAATGGGAGACAATGAAGAATTTAATGAAGGAAGTCATCGTCATTATCATCATCATCATTAATATCATCATTATTTTTATTTTAATCATCGTTTTCACCACCATATCAACAGCACCATTATCTTCATTTTCATCTTCATCATTTCTATTATCATCTTATCACTTTCATTTTCTTTATAATTATCATCATCATCATCATTATCATCATCATCATCATCATCATCATCATCATCATCATCATCTCTGTCCTATGTATTCCCATTGGTGTGATTAAACTTGGTAGACTTTACAAGCAAGAAAAAAGTGAAAAACATTAATAAACAAACTGTGAGCACAGCGCCATGCAAAAAGTAATTACACTTACTTCTGTTCATTGAAACTAAAGCTAATCTAATCTGTATGCAGTTATTGAATATTAGAAAAACAGAAACTGAAACTGGCCTACATTGCCGCTTAAAACAATACAGTATTAATTTTTGAAGAAAAATGTCAAGAAAAGGAGAATAGAAAACAGGAAAAAGGGAAAATGTGTTTATTTATATGAAACTGGAATGCTTGTTTAATTCTGTGGATAAACTGAAATTTTTAATACGGTGAAATCGAACCAAGAATAATATGAATGATATATGACTGGTATTCTGAAATGCATTTATGAGAAGTCTGATCATGTGAAATTGCTCCGTGGCAGTGAAGGAGGATTTAGGCATTTTAGAGAAAGTCTGATTAAGTATGCGAGATTGCTCCGTGATAGGGAAGGAAGAGTTAGCAAGGAATGCATTGAAAAAGAGTGAACTCAGAGGCGAGAACATTAACTGGTGAAGGTGAAAAGGAAGATTCGGTGAGATGCAAAAAATTTCCCACTGATTTATATTACTTTAGAGGTGAGAATATTACCTGACGGTGATGTGAAGGAATATTTAATGAGAAGCACAGTATTCATCACAGGTTTTTACTAAATAAGAATGTACCATGACAAGAAGAAAGCAAGGAGGGAAGACTTATTAAAAAGCACATCGAAGTGGCGACAGAAATCTTAGACACTTTTTTGTGATACCCTCAGACAATTTTCTTCAGCTTAGGAATTGTTTGTTTTCGCCTAAGTGTTATAAACTTTAGCGTCGTACACTAAAGTCGCTCTGATGGCTTCGTAACACTTTTTTCTTTGATACTTATTCTGCACATTACACCTCGGTATATTCTTTGTTGTTACTTGAACCGATGGTGATATTAAACCGACATTAACAGCATGCAACAGAATGCTTACGTACAATATGCAAAATAGATCACTTAGAAGAGGTGCTACGATACCTTTAGTGCCATCTTATATTACTTATATTACTGCTGTTTACATATTCTTGCGGCTACCTTGAGATTATATTCAGGTTAGTATTGGCCTTCCGTGGACCAAAGGATAATTCTGCTGTATGTACCCTGATGCTGATGGACGTAGTGGAACGGCTGGTGTGAGGTAGAGTATGTGTAGTCCAGCACACACACACACACACACACACACACACACACACACACACACACACACACACACACACACACACACACACACACACACGTTTTAGTAGCTGTTAGGATGAAATATTAATCTCTGCGGTAAATTTAATAGAGGTGCCCGGTAGCTAATTTAACTTAACCGTGAGATGTGCATGGATTCTTTAACCAGGATAAGATTGCTGTTAACGAGGGGGGAGACATTCAGAAACAGTAAGATTATAGCACAGTAGAGGGATCTGTGTCCTTTCACTCTATTCTGGCCTAAAATTTCCATCCCTCCACCTTGAATGCTGAGTTGTAACAATAGATTAACATTAGAATATGATGCTAGTCAGGAGGAAGCTTTGTGGAAGGGATGTAGAGCTGTAGTATTTTTCTGTCACTGAGCTCTGTGATATAAGCTGATAAAGGACACATACAGTATCTAGGCCAGGTTATAGTAAAGGCAGCATAACAACAAATTGCCCAGTAGCAAACCATTCATTTATTCATATTCGTAACTTCCAGCCAAAGTTTCTCTCAGTGACAAGGGAGTTCATTTGCATATATGGGACCTGCAGTCGAGGGAAGCCTGTAGATGTGCCGTCAATCGGTGTATAGGGTTTATCATCAATAATCAATGGTGATTGGCTGCTGAGCGACAGTTTCTAATAACGAGGTGAAGGATATGGTGTTAATTGCATATGTTGTTCGAGAAGAGTCAGGTTTATAGTGAAAAAATGTGGTTTAGTAACTTAACTTTTATATATTCTTTGCGAATGTAGGTTGCAGTGTAATATTACAGGAATGTGATATTGCACCAACATAGTATTACACGAGAATCTTCCTGCACGAATATACTATTGCACGAACATATTATTACACGAGAATGTTACTGCACAAAAGATATCCTGAATATAATCGTCTCCTGTTAGCAAGATTGAAGTTGACACGTTTGAATATTGCAGTGGAAAGATATATGAAAAATAACACAATACACTGGAAGAAAACAATATTGCTCAAACAAAATATCGGGCGAAGGCTCTCTCTCTCTCTCTCTCTCTCTCTCTCTCTCTCTCTCTCTCTCTCGAACTACCCCATCCGAGTTTGTCCGCTCCTATCTGTTTGCCATAGTTCGCAACACGGATTAAAAAAAAAAATGTCTACGCTGATCTGTAACTTTTTTAACATAGAGGATGCGAGGGGAATGGAGGCGATTTCTGTTCCAGCGAGATCAAACGACTCGAAAAAGGTCACGGTCGTTGATAATGGAGAAAAAAAAAAAAGCCTTGTTGATTCTTTTATTTTGTTTTTTATTATGTTTTCCATACATTGGGCTGCGAGTTAATAGTTGCTCTCTCTCTCTTTCTGGGTGATTGAGTTTTTTTTTTTTTACGGTGTATTGTTTTTATATGACAATGTGCATATGAAACAACTCTGGAACTAACAATAAAGCTTTTTCAAAAACATATATTTTGGATACATTGAAAAATTCTGCAACAGTGCAGTTTGGCCTTTCAGCTAACGGTACTTTCTGTTCACTTTATCATGCCTAAAATTGGCATCTCTCCTTGTCGTATACTGAAGTTTGATGTGCTGGTCACCGAGAAGTTTTATAAAAGAAACGTAGAGCGTTAATCTGCTGTTATAACCCAGCGTTCACGTTGTAGAGATGATAGTTTTAGGCCAAGTTAATCGAGATCATTGGAACCCTTTAATTTTAGTATTGCTCCCTCTAGACGATTTTTCTTGAGGTTAGGAAGGTTCTCGTTCTGAAGGGATTAATGAAGGATTTATCTAACCCCTACGGTTCGAAGAGTCTCCCCTAAGCGGAATAAAATCGTCTGAAGATTGGAAAAATTAACTAGAAAAATGTATGATCTCAGTAACGTCGTTCATCTTAATCTTCAACTACATTCGGTTTTTCTTCATATGATGGAACTGGACCATTCTCCTGATTACCAAGTCGTGGTTGCATGGATTTCAGTGAACCTTACTTGTGAGATAGGAATGAATCTCCTTGGTTGCTATTTTATTCATCCATGCAGTCTAACTATACTTAGCTATATCTGAGCTGAAAGGGGTTAAAGGTCTTTGTCAGGCCAGAGCAGAAGCGCTGTAAAAAAAAAAAATCGTCCGGAAATAAAAAGAATAAATACCCAAGAGTAGTGGGGCAGGGAATGGATTACAGGTACAAAATGGCGTCGGTAGATTATTAATGATCAGGTTGTATCATTAATCTCTACAAGACTCAGGTCAGATTTAATAGCGTTTGTGGTGCGTCTCCAATGAATACAACATGTTGGGGTGATTACAGGAGAGATAGTGAGGTGTGTGTGTGTGTGTGTGTGTGTGTGTGTGTGCGTGTGTGTGCGTGTGTGTGTGTGACTTATTACAGGTGTATAGATGACGCCTTATATATATATTTATTTATTTATTTTTATTTGCTGTCGGTAGAGTAATTAATTCAGTTTAGGAATTTGTTGTGCTTGGTTAGCTACTGTACATTAATGGTATTCAGGTGTCACGAATCACTCATCATTTATAGTAGTGAGGTGGATCAATATTTACGTCCTCAATTGTACTTTGGTATAATGAGTGGGGTGGCACTTTTGACTGCGAGTGTACCGGGATAGTTTCTTAGAGTTTTTTCTCGGTTCCCCCTATTTCAGACTAAGCTCATGTAATTCTTTTTGTATTTTAGCTATCCATAGACGATATTTTTCAGTACAGAATAGACGTGTTCATTTGGGGGAGTTAGATAGAGCCTTCACAAGGAAAACGTCAACACATATCCGAGAGACTTTCGGCCAGGGTAAAAGTTCAGGTACACAGACTTATCAAATATGCAGAGTGTACCTGTCAGCAGTCGGGCCAGGGTGCCGAAAAAGTGGCCCCGGTTAATTTAACATAAGGGGAGCCATTGGGCAGACGTGAGTGTTGGACTGCGAGGAGGTTGAATATATCGACACTGATAATTTTCATAGTATCAGCTTGAATCGCATTTAGTCCTTAAACATCATGTGAAACTGTCGCAGCTTTGACAGTGTAATAGTACCTGTTGAACATTGTTTTGCTTCCATTTCGCCATTTAGCCGTAAATGAAGTACGAACCCGAAGACCTGCCCTCTGACACTCACCTTTGATCTATTGTTCTCAGACTCGGAATTATTTCATCCTTTTCCGTCATTTAACATTTCCACTAAATTTGTTCAAAATTTACTCAAGAACGTTTAAGTTGACCTTTCCCTGTAACCTTGACCTTTGATTATCGTTCTCAAAATAGAATCACTTCATCTTTGGCTACACCTGGACATTTTCACCGAGTTTGGTCAAAATCGATTGAAAATTATTTTATTTAAACTTCGAGCAGAATTAAATCGCTTGCTCCTAAGCCATTATAGATAATTTGGTGCACTTTCATCCAGTATTTTCCCCACAATTTTGCAAACAGACAGACAGACAGACAGAGAGAGATCATCCGAACCAAGCACATAACCCCCTTGTACTACGCGCGCTGGTGTAACAAACGAAATGCAGACGATTTTGACATCAGCTGAGGAAGGCTTTGCGTAATGAAAGGGATAACTCATTGCCGTGGCATCGCTGGCATATGAGCAACGCGTCAACAGAGGCAAACACGAGCACCGCCATATATTCTCCCTTAACTGTGGGACCCTGGCAATTATAGTTCGCTTAACTTAACGTGGTGTTGTTGGAGAGGGAAGCCTTCATGTGGTGGCACTGATATAACCTAGCGATTCCTCTCCCCGGCTATGCAAACATCCGTCTAATTCCTTCCCTGCCCTCGAAAGGAGATTGATAGACTTGCGAGAAGGGCATCGTTAGGAGTCTAGGGTTGTAACTGCTACTAGCGCTACTTCTAGTACCACCTTAACATGGTGATTTTCGACCTTTTGCAGCGGATTTCACCTAGCTCAGTGGCATAATAAGGTAATACTGCGAATATAAATAATTATCATGGTGCTTCTTCATGACTAGCATCATATTCTAGTGTTGATCTTTCGTAACTGTTCCGAACTCAAAGTAGGAAATGGCAAATTTAGGTCAAGTTACAGTAGTAGGAGTAGTTGCAACCCAAGGCTTAGGTGAACGTGAACCCGGTGGACTGCAGATCATAACTGCTTTGCTTTCCTAGTCCACTATCTCCTTTCGGGGGACAGGAAGGGGATTGAGGGACGTTTGTATAACCGGCCAGCTCTACCGTCCACTCATATCGGTGCCATCACGTGAAGGTGTCCCTGTCAAGCAGCAGAGTTATAGTGAACAGAGCGTACAAGCAGTCGGGCATTGCACTGATTTTCCGGCCAAACTTTTTCAGCTCAAAAATTAATAATAATCGCATGCAAAGCAATTTAAATGGCAAGACTCATTTTCCTAATTTTCGCTTCCAAATCAGCAGAGGGCAAACAGAGCCCCTTCCATTGCCCGCGCCATATCTCTCGCCTTACTTGTGTCTCCCTGCGGACTGCTGTGGCGCGTTTGTTTTAACCTGACGAAGATCCCTAACCCCCTTTCAGATCAGTTAAAGGCCAGGTGTAGTCAGATTTGCACACTGATTTAATTCCGGTTCTCTTTTCACTTTAACTTGACCAAAAATTGCCATCTCGCTATCTTGAATGCTGAGTTCTGAAGGTAGATTAACACTTGAATATGATGCCAGTCAGGAATAAGTGCTATGAAGATGATGTAGGCCCGTAGCTTTGTCTTTTTTTGCCCCTGAGCTACGTTAAATAAGCTGCCAAAAGACGAAAATCTGAGTCAGTTTAAGGTAAAAAGAGTACAACCGTGGAGACTCATTCTACCACATACATAATGCTCAACAAATTTTAGGCAACCACGACTTATTATTCAAGTCTTGATAGTGTCCCAGTTCCCTCGGATGAAAAGAAACCAACCCTAATAAAATAATCCAGCTCTTTAAGGACAATTTAATTCATGGCAAACATTCACAACGGCCTAATGGTGCTACTCATTCTGACGAAATCATTGAGCCTGTTCCATGGTCAAAATGGACAAGGCATCAGCAGCGTCAAACAGGGATCCCATCGTATCTCTGGTCGTTGTAGCTGCAGACTTGTATGCAGACCTGCTTTGTTTGTTTCACCTTGGCCTGGACTTTTATCCTTTTGCGGCTTATTTCTCTTAAGTCAGTGACAGTTCTACGCCTAGATAAAGTACAGAGAAACAGGATCCCTTAAATACCTTCCTATACCGACGACATCTTAGCTGCTATTTTACCTTATTTTACTACGACAACAGAAGCGCAGTGCCTCTATAGAACCCCTTAGCCTATATTCTTTGTTATCGCTGTAAAATAAAGTACGTATTAACAGTCAAACAGGATCCCTCCATATACCCATTCCTTTACCGGCGACTCCCTACGTGCTGACATTCCATCAACTATTTCACTCAGTGTGAAGAAATTCATTTCATCCAATGGGCACCCGAAATTAAATACTTTATCCACGCTGTCATATAAACAACGTATCAGCAGAGGCAAACAGAATCCCTTCCCTATGTACGAGTATCTCCCCTCACCAGCGAAATCCAAGCTCCCGACCTCTCCTTCCTTGTGCGAGAGGCTTATGTGGCAGGGCCGTCACGCTGATGCTTACGACCTCATAAATCTTATTAATTACTCGATGCTGCTTGGATTTCACCATAACACGTCACGGGGAGCACAGTACCTTGTTATGGCGAACCCTGTCTTGTTCCTGCTCAGCACACTGCGTGCTCAGTGTGTGGGGAGGGGGAAGGGGAAGAGTGTGGGGTGTGGAGGGGGAAGGGGGAGAGTGTGGGG
>JAGKTI010017534.1:3130-18428 GCA_018397915.1 Birgus latro
TCCATTGCAAGTCCACTACAGAACAAAGGCCTCCCCCAACCTTCTCCACGAATTCCTTGACTGAACCAATCACTGCCACTTTTTGCTTGCAAACTTCTCTGTCACATCTCTCCACCTACTCTCTGGCTTTTTTCTGCTACGCTTACAACTACTCGGAGTCCAGTTACTCAGCGTCTTGTTCCGTTGGTTATCCCATGTATATATTACATGACCTGCGCACCTCCATTTCTGTTCTTTTATCTGTCTGTCTGTATATTATCAGATGCCTTAATACCATAAGGGGTGGCCACAAACAAACCACCTCCATGTCGCCCGGTCCTCCCTCAATTTCACGGCCCTGCTCCCACCTAACACCCCCCCCATCTCATATACCTCTCCATCTCATCCTTGCCCTCCCCCTCCCTCTTCTCCCCTCCACCTCACTCACATAAACTCTCCTCGTTAGTCTGTTGCTCTCCATCCTCTCTACATGGCCAAACCACCTCTGTGTATTTCTCCTTTCTATCACATCCACATCCACACCACAACGCTCCGTCACTCCCTCATTTGTCAGTATGTCTCTCCATGTAACTCCACATGCTTCTCTAAAATATGTAACTCATTTCCACTGCTCTCACTCTTAACTTGTGTCCTTCCAACAAGGTCCAAACTTCACATATATATGCTAAAGTTGGTATCACAGTACTGCAATGCAACGACTTTTTTTATTTACATACTCTTTTCTCTGTTTCTTATCACTGCTTTCAAAGAACCTCTTCCTGGTTGTACCCTTTCAAACACTTCACCCCCAAACTTACATCCGTACTCATCATGCTACCCAAGTACTTAAATGTATGTCACAGGGAAAGTGGAAATATGAATATGACAAATGCAAATAATTAAGTAGTCGATTGACACAAAGAATCGACTTGTGAAATGAAGTAGTAAATTTTACTTTTATGCTGGCTTACTTCGCCGATTCTCTAAAGACGAGAATTTTACAAACTTTCTCAACAGTACACAGCGGAGACTAATCACTCAAGAATGCTGTATTGTTCATACTGCTGGCCTCTTGAGAAAGTGTCCCTACCCCTGACAATCAATACTTAATAATAATAATAATAATAATAATAATAATAATTGGAAGGTTCTTGCTGATGCTAACTCCTAGCTAGCACAGTGGTTTTAAGAATTAATACCAAGGAGCTGGCCTAAATACCAGTCGTGATTAATATAAGGAGTTTGTGCTAACTTGGAGTAGCGACTAAGTGTGCAAAATATGGAGAAATTAAACACGACTGTTACATTTAACAGAGCTCAAAGAAAAGATCTGTAAATTTATTAATTACAAAATAAATTTACTTTACAAGAATCTCAAGCAGGGGAACACTCTCACTCATGCCTCAAAACCAATAGCTAAATAATGTTAAGCCTAGGAAAATAAAAAGAAAATACTGGTCAGTGGAGAAGATAAGGCCGTCGCTGCAAAAGACTGGGCGCCTGTTGGATACTGCTCGAAGCACTGCGATGGCTATTGACGTCCACTACTGCCGATCACCAACTCAGTGGGGAGATACAGGAATCACTGCTGCTAGAGACTTTGAAGCCGCTGGGATGAGGGTATTGATCTGCACTGTGCATGACAACACATACTCCCGTGGCAGTCCAACGCTGACTAACTTATTCAAAGGCCTGGGACATGAGTGTGAGAAATGGGGAAATGGGCGTGGCTTAACTCAACGGTTAGAGAGGCATGGGCGTGGGAACGACAATTAGGCAAAAATATCGCTCAGTGAAATGTACAGTCTGTACAAAAAGATGGTCACTTAGGAAACAATGATGAATGTTTTGAAAGCTCGTTACAAATGTGAGTGCAAAAAGTGAGCGGTTAACTGACTGGGCGAAATTCTATGGGGTTTCAAAATTGTTCAAGCATTCCCAATATAAAGCTAATACGATGTCACGAATTACCATGCTAATATTACAGTCAAGGAAATTCATGACATTACACCCCATCAAAATCAAACTTTTCTTTGAAAAATTTAACAATATATTCATACATATACATCCTAACTCAGTCACACAAGATTCACACTGTGGTGTGTGTACTATCCTGCTACACTGTCGCCAATGAGCGTTAAAACCTCGTATTTACGTTAATAGAGCAAGCTTGAGGAAAAAAAATCCATGATGACAGTGAAAAATCCTGTACTCAGGTCAAACTGAGCAAAAGTTCGCTACATTTACTTTGACAACTAACTGTTATGTAGCGTGGTGTATGTGATACATGGTGTAGGTGTGACAGTTCTAGTGTAACTGTACCTATGTGTAAAATGGTATAATACACATTAATAACATAACAGAGGCGACGTGGGCAGAGGAGAAGAGGTGGCAGCATGCGGCAGAGACAATCAGCTGACACGCATGCCAAAACTGCTACACCTATTGCTGTTCCTGCACAGCAGAACTGCTTCACCAACCAACTGTACCTGTGAAATCAATCAAGGTGGAGCATCAATGATGTCAATGTGACAAACAATTTGTATTAAATTACAATTACCATCTCCCCAGTAGTCAAACCATATACAATGGAAAGTACGCTTCAGCTGAAAATTCAACTGACAGCAAGAGCTTCATACATCCGAGGTCGCCATTATTTCTTTATCAGGTAGATTATTAACCAGGAAACGTAGTCCTTGGATTGCTCAAGTCTCTCAGGACCCCTGTAGTTTACTGGTTAAACCTTTATTCCTATTTTGCGGAGAGCAAAGTGTTCCCTGGTTAACGGTTAAGGGCTCATCATCAGTGTCCACAGTTGAGTTTATAATCTTACACTTACAGCTAATAAAGGGCTCGTCATCGGTGTCCACAGTGGGGATCGCCGCGACTGCCCCAGTTTATAATCCTACACTTACAACTAATGTCGGTAAGTTGAGAATCCCTAGGCAAACTCGGGCAGGTCATATTTTAACACCCGGTGTGAGTGTGAACACTCACATGGATAATGTGCATATTCTCGGGATGCACCACAAGGTAATTCAGACAGCCTCTGATTGCCTCTGCAGGGGTCTCGAACTGCCCCTTTAACCTACAGTACATATGTATGTACAGGTCCTGGACGTAATGTGTCCTGTTGGACCAATGGGCGAGATGTCAGGTCTACACCCACATTTCCACTGCCCTATCTCTCACATGACTCAGAGTTTATGGGCGTGGATTCAAACGACGCAGGAAGGAAACGCCCCTGATTGGTGGTAGGTTGACACACATTGCAGGAACGCACAAACCTATATATCTCCTGTCCCATTCCTGGCCAGAAAAAGTCAGCACGGATATGGCCTTGGGTTTTCTTTTTGCCCATGTGACCTCCTGACACTGAACAATGGCCGCATCCCAATACTGCCTGGCGATACTTTGCGGGAACAACGAACTGCAGTCGAACCTCGCCCTGGGGTGTTCGTGACTCAGGGTAAAGCCGTCCTTGTTTATGAAGGAACCTGGCTTGACCTCCCCATGAATATTTAATCATTTTACCTTTTTGCTTCTTCCGCACAGCAGCAATTGTCGGGTCAGACTCTTGTTCCAGGACAACATCTTGACTATTAATCAGATCTTGCAGCAATGCAATGGTTACCGGGGTGACATGGTTGGAGCCTTGGCCATGGCTCGTGTTACTGCAGCCGAAGTCTGAATAGTGACATTTACGGTGCAACTATACTTGGTACCTGGTATGTTCCCTGTGATAAGGTCAAACATAGGTTCTGGCATGACAACTGCAACTGTCGAACCTGTGTAAAAGGGAGATGCTACCTTGATACGTGCCTCAGGAAACAATTTTGCTGATCCATGAATAAGCTGAGCTTGGAACTGTCTACCTGTGTATTCTTCAGGCCAAACCAGACTCTGCCTGACAGTGCAAACTGAGGAACCATTGTCTCTCAGAACATTAACAGGAACACCTCCCACAAACCCTGGCTGAACAAGGAAAGCACTGTTACCTGTGGGAGGGCCTGTGGAGGAAGCAGCCAGCCATTGATAAGGCTGCATAGTGCACAACTCTGGGAACGTGACGCCCTGAGGACTAGATGCCTGAGGGGTCATACTTAGACTAGATGCCTGAGGGGTCATACTCAGACTAGATGCCTGAGGGGTCGTACTCACCATCTGGGGAGTTGGAGCGTTAACCACCTGTGGAGGAGGGTTCACTGTCTGAGGGGGACTAGTTCCTTGTGAAGGAGGACCTGTGCTGCTAGGGAAGACGCCATTGTGTGCTTGTTGGGGAGCGAAGGCTGCATTTGCCTGCACCTCCGATACACTGGGGCTGGTGCTGAAAAGGATTGTCCTGATTGTTGATTGCGTGGCTGATACTGCTGCTGGTTAGGGTACTTGTTGTACCTCTTCCAAGCAGGTTGCTGAACATTTTGCCCCTAGTCCTTCATCTGCAATTTGTTTGGACTGTGGCCATTATTCTGAGAATGGCCTTGATGCTGGGGTTCGGTCTATGATTGCTTCCCAGACTTAGCAGTATCTTTCCTGTTCCAGGACTGTTTCCTACAAGCTTGGTACCCGTATGCAGTGAAGAATGCATCAGCCTTTTCCGCCGTTTGGTTGGCATCCTTTACTTTGCAGATCTTGAACTGAGCCATAAGCTCAGCAGGCCACGACTTTTCCAGCTGTGTACACAACACAAGGTCAATTATTCCCTCTCGCGTGCGAGGGGTCTCATCTTTCTCCATCCACTCGTCTAAGCATGCAGTGACATGGTCGAGGAACTGAACAGTTGTCTCCCTTTCCTGGAAATGCGCCCTCATGAACTGATTCCTGGCGTCATCAGCTGTGAGACCGTACACTTTGATAAATGCAGTCTTCATCGCCTCATACATGAGATTGTCTCCACGAATTCTGTGGAGAATATTGAGGGCAAGGCCCTCAAACAAGTTAAGAAACTAAGCTGCTTACCTGCCTCGTCCAGCTCATACAGTTGTGCCATGTCCTCGAAACAAGCTATGAACGGCTCGATTCGCTCACCTTCCTTGTATGAAGGAAGCTTGAGGCATGGAGTTGCTAGAACAGGTGCTGGGAGAGCACTCGTGGAGCTCGGGTTGGCTGCACCCGATGTGCCCGAAGCCAAGGAGTGTCGCTTGAGCTTCAACACCTCAAGCTCATGTTTCTCAAGTGCCTCATGCTCAGCATGCTCGTGTTCATGTTGTCTCTCACGTTCCTCGCACTGATGCTCACGTTCTCTCTCATGTTCCTCGTGCTGCTCTCACTCGTGTTCCCGCTGAATTTTCCGCTCTTCACGGGCGTCATTCTCACGCTGCTGTTCATAATTATACCGTGAGAGCACATAGCCTTTATTTTTCTGGGGGTTGGTAAGCCCCATATTCTTGGTTTCCTGTACATATACTGTATACTGGTTGCCATGATGCTCAGACTGAGACTGAGTGAAATAAAGACTGATACACTGGATATTGTTCAGCAGTCGAATGCTAATACTCGAGAATAAAGAATATAGGCACAGTCTGGTGGTGACCAGTTTAGTTAAAATTGAGAAGGAGAAATAAAAAATTGCAACTGGCTGGGAAAACTTACATAAAGTTAATGAAGCAAAATCAATAACCACCAGCAAGGCAGTGCCTATAAACTTTAATAATAACTAATACCTAGCTAAGAGTGAGTGAGTTTATTTCGTTAATAACTTCAAGGCTAGGAGTTAATTTCGTGGCGAGGTCGCCAGATGCCACGGGGGAAGTGGAAATATGAATATGACAAATGCAAATAATTAAGTAGTCGGTTGACACAAAGAATCGACTTGTGAAATCAAGTAGTAAATTTTACTTTTATGCTGGGTTACTTCGCCGATTCTCTAAAGACGAGAATTTTACAGACTTTCTCAACAGTGCACAGCAGAGACTAATCACTCAAGAATGCTGTATTGTTCGTACGGTTGGCCTCTTGAGAAAGTGTCCCTACCCCTGACAATCAATACTTAATAATAATAATAATAATAATTGGAAGGTTCTTGCTGATGCTAACTCCTAGCTGGCACAATGGATTTAAGAATTAATACCAAAAAGCTGGCCTAAATACCAGTCGTGATGTATATAATGAGTTTGTGTCAACTTGGAGTAGCGACTTAGCGTGCAAAATATGGAGAAAAGAACTGTAAATGTATTAATTACAAAATAAATTTACTTTACAAGAATCTCAAGTAAGGGAATACTCTCTCACTCACGCACTCAAAACCAATAGCTAAATAACCTTAAGCCTAGGAAAACAAAACAAAAATACTGGTCAGTGGAAAAGATAAGGCCGTCGCTGCGAAAGACTGGGAGCCTGTTGGATACTACTCGAAGCACTGTGATGGCTATGGACGTCCACTACTGCCGATCACCAACTCTGTGGGGAGATACAGGAATCGCTGCTGCTAGAGACTTCGAAACTGCTGCGATGAGGGTATCGATCCGCACTGTACACGACAACACTAACTCCCGGGGCAGTCCAAATTCACGAAATAGCGCTAGATTGTTACTAAAAACGCGCTAAAGAGCGCTAAATATTCTGAAAAAGGCACCACAAAAAGCGCCAACTAATGTTTCTACACACGATACGTTGATTCTGACCTACACACATATTTCAAGTACACTTTTACACTCACCAGCTATGACTGTGGTACTTGGGTTACTGCAGATCTGCTAGATCCCACTCTATGATCTCTCCTTGCTCTTCCTCGGTGAATGTCTCTGCTCCCTGGTCTGACTGAGATGATGTTGATGGTTGAGATGAGGTCTGATATGCTTCCACTGACCCAATTTTTCTCAAGATACTCTCAGGTAGTTTATAATCATGACAGGATTTGCCATGCCTTCTCAGTCCATACTTGATTGTCAAAACAGCGTTTAAGCTCTTGATGGCTAATCGGTTACGCATATTCGACTTGACAATACCCATCTGACTAAAAACCCGTTCCACATCTGCATTAGAATGGGGTAAACTGAGTATTGTTAAGGCCAGGTCAGACAGTTCTTTGAAAGGATTTTCTCCAGTCGCATCCCCCCTATATGACGCTATTTCTGCCCACAGTCCAATAGTGTCAGATGTCTGTGTCCACTGGAGAGTATGAAGTTTTCTCCACTGGAAATCGATGCGCGTGAGTATTTCTGCATCATTAACAAACAATTTTGCAAGGTCCAATATATCATTTTTCACTGGCTTTAGGCATTCACTCCCACTGAAGGATGACATTGACTGGAGTACTTTAAAGTTCTCAGGCAAGCGTTGACGTAGTTGTGCGACAAGCTCTATTACAAATTCTATGCATCTTCGGCGAATATCACTCGCGATCTCATCAGGAAACTTGCATTCAGACATGTTTTATTCAAACTCATAGCCAAGATACGGCCTGGGATCCAAGTGTTCCTGAAGGGAATCACTTTCCTTTAACTTTTTACCTGGTATGACAATTTTAGCACTACGGGAGTCAATAAGATGCACTAGATCACTGAGCAACTTTGTTGGGTCTTGGACATCAGCTTCGAATTTCTTATTCACACTCTGAACTTCACTAAGAATTTGTTTCAAAAATATGAGAAACACATAATTTCTCATGTCACTAAACATTGAGAACAAAAGATCTGCAGTGTAGCATAGCTCATTTTTTCTTGCAAAGTCAAAATGGGTTTTGAGCTCAGTCCACTGCTGCACTATTCTTAGAATTGCAGATTCAATGGACATCCATCGGGTCTGGCTCATCTGTATTAGTTTCAAGGGAGGCTTTCCTTCGTTTATTAGTCCATACAGTTCCTTGTATCTAGTTTGGCGCACTGCAGAATGTGAAAACCAGTTATATGTGTCTCGGATCAAGAAGTCCAAATGCCTAGGTAGACATTCGGTAGCAGCATGAGAAACAGCGAGCTGAAGTGAGTGACACACACATTTGACTAACATTAGATGAGGAATTTCAGATTTTAGCCTTGCATAAACTCCACTATTGACACCAGTCATAACTGAAGCATTATCAGTGCCATGGGCAATATGATTCTGCAACTCAAGTCCATTACGTTTCAAAGAATCCTTCAGTGCATGACAGATTGCATCAGCATTACATTCTCTCAACTCAACTTGGTCCAAGAATGTAACCACAAGTTTTTCCCTCCGAGTAATAACGAATAGCTATACCTAGAAGCTTGGTTACAGATATGTCATTGCTCTCGTCTATCAGTAAACTAAATTTACTGTTTCCAATGTCATTTTTCAAATCACGTGCAAAATATGGAGCAAGTATATTACACACAACAGCACTACACTTTGATCTTTTCAGTTTTAGGTCTTTACATCCTTTACTGTCCGAGAAATGATGTTTGCAGAGCGCACTTAAATGATCCACTACTCTCAAGGAGCAATGTTCAGCTATGAACAAACACAAGCCTGCTTCAGTTTCATGTACACTTTCACTTGGTTTCACAAACTGAAGTTTGGGTTGTCTTTGTGACGAAAATGGTTCCTCAGCCTTCTTGTGTTTCAGTGTCTTTTTGTGCCTTTCTAAATCACTCAACTTTGCAGCTATCGTGCATTTGCAGTACTTGCAGAAACATTTCGCGTCGTCTCCGTCTACTTTTAATAGCCAGTCTTTAAACCTGGAGTCAGTTAGCCACTGAACTCTGAAGTGTTGTATTTTTTAATTTTGCTACTCATGATGTAGGCAGTCAGAAATAATAGGCTAATCGAGGAAGAAAAAAGTGGCAACAACTTATCACACCGAGGTTTAACTCTCTACTGACCAGTCCATGACGAGGCAGGAACATTGTATGGGGAAGTGAGGGAACTCACTCGTCGTGGACACGTCCAACTTTGCTCCACACGTACATGAGTCCACACAGTAAATAGTACAAACTGCGTGATTTATCACTTTGTAAAAAAAATTAAACTACTTTTTCTGATACCTTAAAGTGTTCCAGGAAAACTAAGTATTGTATATTTCAAATGTAGGTAAAATCGCTAAATCTGGAGGTAAATTGGGTAAAAACGCGCCAAATAGCGCCATGGCGCTATTTTCAAAATTATCGCGCTATCATCAAAAAGCGCTAAATCTAGCGCGTTTCGCGCTAAAATGGCAACCCTGAACTTATTCAAATGCCCAGGACACGAGCAGTGTTGCCAAATGTATCAGATGTAAATGAGCTAGATTGAGGTCTGAAATGTGCTAGAAATGCACTAGGAAAACGTTCGTCTCCCCGTCCCTGGTAGTAAGGGTTATGATGATGATAATAGCAATGATTATTGTTTTGATGATCATAAAAAAAAGTAATAATGGTAACAACAGTACCGCTGTTGCTGCTGCTACTGTAATGATACTAAATATCAAAGAAATATAATAATAATGAAGATAATTATTGTTACTGGAGTCCCCCAAATGAAAGATATAGCTTGCCGCAAACAAGTTTATTCGTACAAGTTTCGACCTGAAAGATGACATTTATATCAGATTGCGAAAAATAATACAAACAGCATACAATGTAACATATAAAGAACAAATAAATTAAATACATGACAATGTTTTGCCTTCCAGATCAGTCCTCTTCTCTTATAGTATGAATTGTACTATATTGGTCAACCAGGAATTCTGAACGTACTCGTAGGTGTATAACTGAATTCTATAATCCACCTAAGAAATTACTTATTAACAANTGCTTCAAAGCGAACGGGTCCTTTCCAAAAGTTTTGTTCATTAGTCTTTCAAAATCTGCTTTGAAGTTCGGATACTCACGTATGTCACCATCAAATACAGGAGGTTCTAGAGCTTTAACTTTAACTCTGGTTTTCCCATCGTCTAGTTTCTTAGCCAGTATTATATGCGCTTCACTCACCTTTTTCTCTAACTCAACAATGTACTTATCCTCTTCCTCCAAGTCAGTTTCTTCTCTCCCAGTTTCACTCATTAGATCGATGTATTGATCATGAACCTTTTCTAGATCCTGGTATGCTTGACTAACCTGGTCATACTTGCACTGAAGAACGGATAATGGGTCGTCTTGCTTCACGCTATCCAGGAAGGAGTTATGTTTCCTGGTAAACTTCCTCTTCACCGAGGCTCGTTGGCGCTTGAGCTGCTCCATCTCTTCCTCTCGACCCATCTCAGAGCGTTGTCGAAATGTTACTGGAGTCCCCCAAATGAAAGATATAGCTTGCCGCAAACAAGTTTATTCGTACAAGTTTCGACCTGAAAGATGACATTTATATCAGATTGCGAAAAATAATACAAACAGCATACAATGTAACATATAAAGAACAAATAAATTAAATACATGACAATGTTTTGCCTTCCAGATCAGTCCTCTTCTCTTATAGTATGAATTGTACTATATTGGTCAACCAGGAATTCTAAACGTACTCGTAGGTATATAACTGAATTCTATAATCCACCTAAGAAATTACTTATTAACAATATTAGTAATATGTAATAGCCAAACAACACAATGTCAAACAACATGGTAAACGAGTAAATAAAGACTCACAACGTTAGCTCTGCAACATTTGGGAGGACAGTAATGAACACCAACCCCGATGAGAGCATCGCCTATAGTCGAGCCCTCCGCAATCACTGAAACATACATCATCCCACTCAAATATAGGATCCGCACCCAGCACTATACATCCACCCAGTTCTAATAAATATGTAATACATAAGAGTACATACGGTAGTCACAAAAAGTACAGTTTGGTATAACCAGACAAAATTCACTATCCCCATAGTATGACTAACATACCGGACTCAAACGTAAGTGTTAACACAGGTCAGTATATACTGAATACACACAATACTACATACCGAGTGTGGAAGCATGGTCGCCGTGAACAGTGCGCGCACCTGCACTGTAACCAAAGCAGCTCGAAACTGACGCCGGGCAGTCATTCACGGGCGCCAGCTAACATACGAAACAAATGACCAACGAGATCCACACCCGGGACGAGAGAGAGAAAAAACATTTACTAGTATTTACACATTCACACACAAATCCTTATTTAAGTCAAAGGAATCCTAATAAATTCTTAAGATCTGTCGTCTAAATCACTCATGTTAATTGTATGCACAATTACAGTAAGGTCCAGGTATGCGCAGAAGACCCACAGCCTAACAACCATATCGTCATTGATAAATGATGATACACTCCCCGCCACCTTCTAATTAAGGACACTGTTCCTCAACAGGAAGCAGTACAGCAAGTCTGTGAACCGACCTTTTAATTTGTGTATCTTCCTGGCCCTCGTATCTCTTCCCGGGTTTCTGAATTTTGTATCGTAGTGTTACATCCCTCACGTTACCATCACGACCTGGTTCCGCAACAACGACCTGGCCCAATCTCCATTTACCCCTGACTGCATTGCTGTCTTGAATAAGAACGATGTCACCTGGCATAAGATTCCGTTTCGTCACATGCCATTTCTGTCTGACTAACAGGGTAGAGAAATAATCCCTCTGCCACCTTCTCCAAAAATTGCTTACAATCTTTTGGACAAATTCTAACCTGCACTTTGAGTCAAATGTGTTGTCCCATTCTCCTCCAGGAACATTAACACTCGCTCTTCCAAGAATGAGGTCGTTAGGGCATAGATAATGACCAAGTTCCACATCATATCCAGGCTTCATACCAATCGGTCTTTCATTTAGCAAATCGGCCACTTCAAAAAATGCAGTTTGCAGTTCTCCAAACGTCAGAACACTGTCACCTATACTCATTGTAAGGGACCTTTTAATCATTCTAATCAAGGACTCGACGCATCCATTTTGCCACGGTGCATCCGTCAATCTGTTAAACGTCCAGGACATTCCTTGTTCTGAACCAAATTGCATAACCTCCGACACATTCCAGTTTCGTATAATTTGCCTAATTTCCTTACTGGCGGCCACCAGCTGAGTCCCTCCATCTGAGTGTACCTTGCCAGGGAATCCTCGTAAGGACACAAATCTCCTAAAAGTAGCTAGAAACTGCCTAGTGTCATAGCCCTCTGCCAAGTCAATATACACTGCACGACTGACCAGGCAAGTAAACACTACGCCGTACGCCTTACTAGTTGTCCTGCGTTTCACCGTGTCTCTAATGCGAAAGGGCCCAAACAGATCTATACCAGTATGGAAAAATGGAGGAGACGGACGTAACCTCTCGGGCATTACTTGTCCCATACTTTGTCCATCCACGTTGCAGTTCTGCCTTCTACAAAGGACACACTTACTCTTGACTGACTTTATAACTCTCCGAGCACCTGGAACCCAGAATTTATTTTGCAGCTTAGCAAGGGTTACGTCTACCCCTGCGTGATTAATATCATGGAGATGCTGGATGTACAGTTTAGTAAACGGGTGATTGCAAGGCAGGAGGATAAAGCTTCCACAGTTCCAATTGTCCTTTAACCACTTTGATATCCTCTGACCAACCAAAATTATTCCATTACTATCCCTAACAGGGCCTAGCCTGCGATACAGTACGTTCCAATCATTAGAAATCTCACGTTGAACTTCCTTTACCCAGAGGAGTTCAGCTTTTCCTAGTAATTCACTGTCTGGCAAACGACATATTGCTCGAAGAGATCTTCCCATACCGGCTGCTAGTAGTCTAGCAGTAACTCTGATTAACTTAGTGTAGCTATTGAAGTTATTCAAGTTAATGATCTTCAAGCTGAACTCATTACATCCCGTTGCCGCATTACAAGATGCTGTCACACCAATCCGGTCAAGTAATTTATCATCGCAAGTTTTGCTTATGGGCCAAGTTGACATTTGTCGATACAAATACTCGGGACCATTCTGCCACACAGATTTTTGACCTAGATTGTCGGGAGATGTTGGTTTGGTGGTAAGGTCAGCAGGATTGTTTTCCGACGACACCCACCACCATTCTTGTGGGGAAGATTTTGACTGGATTTCAGCAACCCTAGTAGCTACCTTTCTCTGACGGAACCTGAATAAAAAGGCCAGTAGATTATTTAGGACATTGGGTCCCTTACACCAGTAATCATTCAGTACGTGGCCCATATACGAGGCAGATGAATTAAAAACAATTCTCAAAGGCGTTGACTGTGAGTCTGGTTTAAGCACTTCATGGTGCTGCACATAATGCACAGGACCTCTGTGAGCTTCCAGGTCGCTGTGTGACAGTTTTCTACATACATCTCTGTTAATCATATCCTCGATTTGCTCTTGGTAGGATTTGGTGTAATCTGAGCACAGTTTATTTAGCCTCCTTTCTGTCGATTTCATCCTGGCAACCGCAACAGAAACATTGTTAGGTAATAACATAGGATCCTTTGTCCATGGGTAAGTCACAGTCCACTGTTGGGTATCCTTATCATAGTTCAATCCATCCTCTGTTATGGCTAGTTCTCTCTCTTCTTTAATTGTGTAATTACTATTTCCAAAAGCACATTTTCCACACTTACAGCTCCCGCATTTAGGGGTACAGTGCGTTCCCAGGCTTTCAATATCAAAGTAATAGTCTAAACTTGTTTTAAGGCTTGGTTTAGATTCGACATTAATGTCACCAACATGCGCCAAACTAGCCAGGTGATTTACTCTGACACTAACATTTTTGCTACTAGCTATTAGCGGATGAGATCCCCTCAAACAATAGCCAAACTGATTCTTCATGAGTTGTAATTTGCCGCTAGTTCCTATAACCACAGGCATTATTTCACTATAATCTGTTCCTACCAGCAAATCTATCCTTCCACTCGGCCTCTCTACGTCGCGAGGCGATATACCTTCAAACAGCTGTGTAACTTCAGAGACATCAATCTCACAATTACTGGATGAGATTTCATCCATTCCTATAGCTCTAATATTCCACGTATGTCCAACCTCGTCTGTGATGGGTAAAATATATTCCTTGCTAGAAAATCTCTCAGTTACACCACCTACTTTGGTTATGGATAAATCAATGTCTATGCCTCTCAAGCCAAGCTTGGAAGCAAGTTTGCGAGTTATAATTGTTATATCTGATCCTGGGTCCCAAAGTGTTGTTACCGGTTTACCTTTACTGAATATTTTGCTGATCATCAATAAAGCTTTCCTTCTTTCTTGCGCGTTTTCCTTCATAACGCATGAATTGTGGAATAGTACACCTTCTATATGAGCCTCATGCAGCATGATATGATGCGGCTTACTACACCGGACATTATTGTCATCTTTAAAATCACAAGTTCTTTTCAGATTACAATGTTTTGCAATGTGAGCTCCCTTTAAACAGTTAAAACATATACCGTTCTTTCTTAGGGCATCAGTCTTTTTTACGTTGTCTAACCTCTGGAATGTCACACAATCACTTATACTGTGGGTGTCACTACCATGAAACCAACATCTGTTACCACTTGTGTTGGATGAATATCTATTTTCATTACTCTTTGCTCCTGTCAAATTTGTAATTACATTGGTTAAGTTGATCATACACTGTTCTAGTTTTTTGGTCTGACACTCATGATTTTCTTGGAGTTTCTTAATAGCATTAACAAGTTCATTCGAGCCACTTTGCATCCCCTCGTCCTGTTCCTGAGTTGCTGTTACAGCATTGACTTTTCGCTTTAAATCTGCATTCCCAACAGTCCTTACATCTGCATCCATGTACTCTAATACTCTTTTTTCTTTCAGCAAAAACTGGAGTAACTCTGGAAACATTTTACTATTGTCTGAAATACTTTCAGCCAATATTATCCATTCCCGTTTCTGAGCTGTAGGCATAATTTTCTCTATCTGACTCACCACATTCGTAGTATTCATCTCTGCCGTTAAGTTCATCTTTTTCAGATCTAACCAGCACCTCTCTACCTTCTCCACCATTTTAACAAAGCCTTTACTGTCGCCATCAGCTAGTCTTCTTAAAGATTTAAGATCGCTCAGAACAACATCCACAACTTTTCTACTGTTACCATATTTCTCATCTAATCTCTTTAGCATCTGATCGTAGTCATTCTCTACCCCTTTCACGGTTTTCAAAGCGTCCCCAGTTAGGCACTGCTTCAAAGCGAACGGGTCCTTTCCAAAAGTTTTGTTCATTAGTCTTTCAAAATCTGCTTTGAAGTTCGGATACTCACGTATGTCACCATCAAATACAGGAGGTTCTAGAGCTTTAACTTTAACTCTGGTTTTCCCATCGTCTAGTTTCTTAGCCAGTATTATATGCGCTTCACTCACCTTTTTCTCTAACTCAACAATGTACTTATCCTCTTCCTCCAAGTCAGTTTCTTCTCTCCCAGTTTCACTCATTAGATCGATGTATTGATCATGAACCTTTTCTAGATCCTGGTATGCTTGACTAACCTGGTCATACTT